>JAANYP010003012.1:0-43741 GCA_020465985.1 Centrapalus pauciflorus
ACAAAACCTATTAAAGTGTGCATTAGAGTATTCAGTTTGCTTACACACTTTTCATTTAGATGTCATCTTCAAATCGCATCTGAAACTCCCCCTGCAAATAAGAACGGTATCAGTGAAACATAAAATGTTATGAGTGAATTTCAAGAATGAAACTCAAACTCAAACTGATAAGCATAAAAAGTAGAGAAAATTCCAGATATGTCGCAGAACCACGGGTTCTAAACTGGGTGTTTAGAAACCATCTAAACATGAAAGAACGGGTTCTGATCTGTCTTGATGCAGAAGCCATTGCTTTGAGGCACGGTTTCTACTCGGAAGTAAGTAGAAGCCATTTCACTGAAGATCTGGTCCTGAACAGAGTGATCAGAAGCCTTTACATTGAAGTCCGGGTTCCAGTCTGAAGTGATCTAAAAACCATCTCATTGATGTCCGGGTTCCAGTCTGAAGTGATCTGAAAACCATTTCATTGAAGTCCGGGTTCCAGTCTGAAGAGATCTGAAAACCATTTCAATGAAGTCCGGGTTCCAGTCTGAAGAGATCTGAAAACCATTTCATTGAAGTTCGGTTTCCAGTCTGAAGAGATCTGAAAACCATTTAACCTGAAAAAAAATTTAAACCACTATTGGTACCCATCGAAAGATGGGTCCTTTCTTGTTAGATTTAGGATTTCCATCGTCATGTAAGAACACAACAGTAGGAATCCATTTATCATTCGACATAGGTTTAGATGCAGAACTTTTTGGCACCCATTTGTTTATGGTTCAACTGATTTTGAAACAACCTTAGGTAATGGAACAACCTTTGGCTTTGGTAGGCTTGGCCTTTGGCGATGGTTGGTCCAATTTGTCAGGCGGTGATGAGGCATGCACTTTTGTTTTCTTAGATTGACGGTGTTTCCGTTTTTCAGGATAAGGTACAAACTTAGTCATTTTAGGAACAGCACGCCGAAAGCTTTTTGGACATAATTGAAACAAATTGCAAAAAGAGTATTTCAAAGGATTACTAGCAACATCCTTTCCAGGCACACTAGCACTACTATCGATTTTCACAAAAGATTCAAGCATGACTGCCTTTCTCACAAAGAAACTTTGAAAATCAAGAGGTGTTATTTTTGGAATCCTTCTTGCATGATCTGTAGGAACAAAACAATGAGAGTTCGTACGTTTGGATGACTTAGACTTTGAAATATTTTCTCTTCCTTGGTGAGTGGGTTTCTTGGAAGACTTAGATTGACTCCGAGTCTTCTATGAAACCTCCGCTTTAAAAGATTTTGAGCACTCACCTTTACAACTTATAGAAGAATTTTCAATTTTAGTCTTGCCTTCGTTAGATGACACGAGTGGGATTTTGGTAGGATGAGAAACTCTTGGTTCTTTTAAATGATCTTTTAATCTTTGAGAAACCATGTCAAAATTTTTTCTGTAGACAGTTAATTCTACAGATTGTTGAAAACTTTGATTTACCAATTTTTCCACACTCTTAAGAAGAGCTTCTTGAAAATCAAGAGCTTTCTTTTGAGTTGACTTTAATTCCTTTTCTAAAACTTTAATTTTATGTTGAAGAACTTTTGTAGGAATGTAGAGGTGAGGGATTGGTTTTACAGATTCTGCTTTCATTTCAACTTCAGAATAACTAGACAAGAAGTCTTCCTCTAGAGTGGGTACTCTATAAGGATAACTCTCGTTTAGTTCTTCATATTTAAAAGGTATTTCTTTTTCATTATTTTCAATGCGTTTCTCATCCTCTTGGGTTAAAACTTCTTTTGATGACTCAAAAAAGAAAGATTTAAGCCCAACACCCATGTAATTCATGTCATAAAAAATTGGTAAAACTTGTTGAACCTTTTCCAAGTACTTAGGATTTTTAAAACCAATTCTTTGTTTGGAATGATAAAACCTAGTCTCTTTGGGTGGTTTAAATGAATAGTTTGTTCAGTTTGACCCCGTTTTAGAAAATCATCATCTAGGGTCTTTATGCGAGAGTACAAACCTATTCTTTCTTCTTCTATCATTTTGTATTTTTCCAAACTGTCTATGTTTTCCATGCTTACAGACTCTAAGCGTTTTGAAAGAACAGATATTTCTGATTTTAAAGAGTTTTTTTCATCAGTGAGCTTATCCATACAAGATTCAAGGTATTTATTCCTATCCTCAACATCTACCTTTTCAATTAACATCTTCTTTATCACCTCGTAGTTGTTTAGCCATTTCTTTTTATACACAACGGATTGTTCTTTTTCAGCAATCAATTCATTCTTTAATTCATGTAGTTGTGCATGCAGTTCATCAAATTCATCACTAGACTTAAAATCAGATAAGGATTGTATATCAAATAAATCAGACGAAGATGAAGAACTTTGTACCTGTTTGGAGTGGTTCATCAGACAGACTGGAGATATATCAACTTTCTCCTCCTCGACAGTCTTCTCATGTATGGAAAATCCTTGAGTCATGATTGTGGAGTGCAAAAGGTGGATCTTCTAGATTGGCAACTGGAAAAACTCTGAAACTTTACAAGTTCGGATGAATCCGAGGTCAGTAATTTGGTGAAACGTGGATCAGAAATGGGTTTTTGACGTTGAAATTTCAGCTTTTCTGTAGAAAAATACCCGTAACTTTTTCGGGAGTGGAATTAGGCCTCGAAAAGAACAAAACAACTTTGCCAAATTTACTGATTGTAGATCTCGTTTCTAGTTCCGTTTCGGCGTATGGTAGGTCGTCTAACGATGTTCCAGTCAAAAGTTATGGCCTCTGGAAGCAATGAATGTCAAAAGTTTGGATAGACCCGGACCCGAAATTTGGATGATCCGAATTGGGATGGTCCGAATTCGGATGTCCAAATTTCGGTGAGCTCGTAGATCTCGTTTCAAGCTTGATTTTTACGTATTGTAGACAGTCTAACGATGTTCTAGTCAAAAGTTATGCCCTCTGGAAGCACTGAATGTCAAAAGTTTGGATAGACCCGGACCCGAAATTCGGATGCGTCTGAATTTTGGTGAGGTCGTAGATCTCATTTCAAGCTTCGTTTTGACGTATTGTAGGCCGTCTAAGGATGTTCCAATCATAATTTATGCCCTCTGGAAGCACTGAACCGAGAATAACACTTAAGAATTTACCGATTAACAATTTCAACGATTAAACGAGAAAAACTTGTAATTATTGAAAAAGAAATGCTCGAAATCAGTACAAGATTAATTGCTTATGAGTATGGAATAGAAAACCAAACAAAAACAGAATATTAACATCGAATTAAGAGCAAAACCTTTGATTTTTACGAAGAACACGAAGAACAACTAGATTTAAAAAATGCAATTACTCCTTGGATACTTCAAATTAGATCATGAAAATTTCCAGAACAAATTATCTAACATATAAGATCATTCATGCAAAATTTTAGATCATTTCAACAAGTATATCACTCAAATCAAAAATATAATCACAAAAACGTAACCGAAAATGACCAGAATAGTAAAATTGTGATTACTCCCTCGGTATTTGGAGTTAACCTCTAAAACTTTGACAGGATATTTTTGGCATAAACGCTCAAAAAATATCCAAAAATCAGCTTAAACGGACGTCGTATGAAGTTTTGGTGATTTTTTGAAGTTTCAGCCCAATTTCATGACGTTTTTTGTGAAGAACACGAACTAATCTGAGATTTCAAGTTTAAATCCAATCTTCTTGCTCTGATACCAATTGATAACTTAGATTCCCAGTACATTTTTCACTCAAACATAATAATCAAACGATTTGTATTAAGAATATGAAGATTACAAGAGAGAGTTTTGACACTCAATCTCTAGGAACTTTTACACTCAAGAACACACACTTGGTGGAGGCTAGATGGAGGCTCCTTTGTGTCTTCTTTTTAAAACCCTAGGAGAACAATACTATATATACCTAAGCCTACTTTGGGAGTTTGTCCAAACACTCCCCTTAAAGTCTTGGAAATTAAGATTCCCCCCAAAGTAAAATATTCCTAATTATAAATTGAACCTAGACTTTTATTATATTTAATTATACACTATTTTAGGGCTAGCAAACTCCCTCATTGGATGCAGAGATAGTGGAGTGCCTTTACAAAAAGACAGTACTGCTTTTCTGCACATTCTTACAAAACATAATTTATCCCTATGTAGCAGAATCTTTGTCTTTTTCATTTAATCTCTGTTGCAGAGTGCTTTACGTTAAAGAGGAATGTCAACTTTAATCCTTTCCTCTTCTGGTATAGCCATTTTGATATACGAAATGGTTTGTGAACCATTTCAAATATCCACTTTGTCTGCATGTATCAGAACAGCTTGAGCAGAGAAAGCAGTTTCTGATTTTTCCACTTTGTATGCGAGTTGTAAACTGATCTTCACGTCCAAGACTTTACATGATGGCATGGAAACAAATTCAATAATGTATATAACATGTTCACAAAGAACTAGAAACTTCATTTTGGTGTAAGCTGTTCAATAGGCATGAACATTGTAGACAGTTTATGCTAAAGACGTCCACCAGTTTAGGACACCTTGGGCAATTATGCCAAGTCACAACTAATGTAACAAGGTGAGCAGCTTTGGGCTAATATTGCAAATCACTTATCAGGTTTCAATATGACATTAAAAAGCCTTAAATTATACCCTTAAATGTATCAAATAGGTTTGATTGGATATCTCCCTCTATGATATAGAACAGTTTGATTGAGGCGTTTTTGTGCCTAACAATCTCCACCTATTTCAAATAATCACCCTAAGCTGATTATATCAAAGATCACTATATATTTTTACATTACAGATGCTGAAATGAAAATACAACATTGAAGTATAGTAAAAGATCAGTTTATATATACTGATTTTGATTTAAACAACATATGTTTACATAAGTACCACTGATGTACTGGAATATATCACAACAAATGAAATAAAGTACAACTAATGTACAAAGTGAAGTTTCATCATATTTGGACTGTTGAAGTAAGGAGAAAATAATGGCAAGCCTGTCCAACTGATGGACAGCTTCCATTCTTCGTCTACTCATCAGTAGATGGACCTTGAAGTTGTTGTTGTTGTTGTTCTTGTTGTTCAACCTTCTTTTGAACCCGTTCCACAGTAGCATCAATGTCTTTTCAAACTTTTTGATTAAGAATGAACCAAAAACGGTGAAGGAAGCTCTTCAGGAGGCGGATTGGATTGTTGCGATGCAAGAGGAGCTGAATCAATTTGAGCGGTTGAGAGTCTGGTGGTTAGTGGAAAGACCGAAGGACAAATACATTATTGGCACAAACTGGATATTCAAGAATACGAAGGATGAACATGGTGTGATCTTCCACAATAAACCAAGACTCGTGGCCAAAGGACATAGTCAATGGGAGGGAATTGACTATGATGAGACATTTATCCCCATTGTTAGAATAGAAGCAATTAGGAGGATCTTAGCTTTTGCTGCTCACAAAAACTTTACTATTTATCTGTAATTCCTAATATATCAATCAACAATCAATTATAAACGATTAAGCACGTGATTAGAAACACTAACCGAAGGATTTGATTATGATCAAATGATTACAGATTTTGAAATGAGAAGAACAGTGTACTGTAGCCCTAATTCCTTCCAAAGTTTTCGTGTAAAAAGCAATTACAAAATGTCAGATCTAAACTATTACGTAGTCAAAATAGTATTTATATTCTAATTACAACTTTGTCCTATTTACATTTTATACCCTAGACTTTATTATTTCATCAACCAAGATAAGTTCCAACATTCTCCCCTTTGATAATATAAGCCAAGTCTTCATTTTGTCATCCCCAACTTCATCTCAAAATTCCTCACCCTTTTTCTAGTTGGATAGTCTTCATTTGATCTTTGAAATGAACTCTACCATGAGCCTCTTATCATAAGCATTGAGAGCTCCTATCTTTGTTTTCCTCTTCTGAGCAGCAGCCAACTTACCTTTCAACCCACTCGTCACCTTCTGAAGGGTTCCATCGCTAAACTTGTTACGTTCAATACTTCTCATTGCTCTCAGCTTTCGGTTTTTATCACTGTACATAATAGCTGGACACTTCACCATTATTACTTGATATTCTTTTAACTCCCCAGCAAACATGATTTCTCTATTAGGTGGAGTTACATTGATCTTATGCTTACCTCTTTCAACTCCTATTTGAAGGTCTTGCACTGACATAAGAACAAGCTTAATGTGCATAAAATGAAACAACGTCTTCAGAGCAAACCTATAATGTTCATTCTATTTTTTTCTACAAAGTTCATCAAACAGGTCTTCAATATCAACCAAGTGCATCCAAAACATGTCGGCTTCAGTAAACGTGTAAGTATTTCCATATGATCTAGTTACTGTGAAAGTAGGATAAAAAATCATTACAAACCGATCGTTTTCTATATTTATCAAATCAACAATCGGAAATTCACTTCTGACCTTTTCAGCACTTTGAGTTTTATTCTGAAGGAAATTTGCAAAATTAGCTAAGTTCCGTCTATTTGGCTCTAAAACTCTAAGTAACTTCGAAAAAGTGCACGGAGCTTGCTTTTTCCAAAAGAACTTCTTCTCATGATAATCTTCAAGATATTGCAATTTGTTCCTTTTCCTTGTATACTCAGCAGGTTTCTTCGATGATAGCTCTAATCCCTTTTTCTTTTTCTTTCTCACTTCTTCTTCATTCAGAATAAACAGCATGTCCTTAATCTCCCTTTGTACAATCCTTTGAGCTTCAAAGCTTAATTGATGTTGTCTTTGCGATTCATCCGCTTAGACATATTCATTAAAGAACCTCTCCATTCTCTCAAACTCATTGATTTCTTTAACAACTGGAGGACTAAAACTCTCTACATGGAATGGTTCCATCTCTTCTTCTTTGACTTGGACCGTAACCTCACGCTTTTCAACCGTCTATATAGGTATATCATCTTTAAGAATTTCCTGAACCAAAACTTCTTCTTCTATTCTTTCAGCTCTTACTACAACATCTGTTAATTCAATGACATCATCATCATCTGACTCTTCAATCTCCACTACTTTCTCTGAATCCTCAATCATTGGAATTTGTTCCAGAACATCATCTTCTGAATCTTCATATTCATCAAAATTATAAAACTCTGACTGAATGCTTAATGGAACAGGAACATCTTCATAAAGAATCAATTCCTGTCCTCCTTGAGTATCAACAGGATCCTTAGAACTTCCTGCTTCTCCTTTTTCTTGTACATCAGCCTCCTTTTCCGGATACGTGATCATTAGTAGACCAGTTGTTAGCTCATCAAGCTTCCTCCTCTTCTCCCCATCATGAGGAGCATCATCGAAGTTATCATCATGCTTTCGTTTTGGCGCTGAATCTTGAGCCTTACACGTTTGTTCCACCACTGAGATACATTCAGTCAAATTACCTAGTCAGCCAGTAAGTAAGCAGGTAATAGTCAGCCAGCAAGCTGGGCCGTTCTTGCCAGTTCGAGTACGAGACTTCAGTGTAGTAGTACTATAACGGTTTTGACACATGGCTTTTATTACTGTACTTTCTAACCCCATCATGCGGTTTAGCATCTCATCAAACTGTTCAACTACAAAATCCCTTAGCTCTTGTATAGCCTGATTTGGATCTGGTTGCTTCACAGTTTCTTCTGCTACAGATTTGCCCTTTAAGAACTTGTGGATATTTATCATCTGAGACATGACTTCTGATAATTGGGCTGTCAAATGACTATTCACTCCGACAACTGTAGCATTCATAGCTTGAGTCAAAGACGTTTTTGTAACAAAAGGGGAAAGAGTAACTACTGGGTCACTTAGACTTGCAGTTCACACGACAGTTGAACTTCTAAAAAGAACATCTGTGTGGCCAGTGCTCAGAGATGGCAGTGACGTATCTCTGACTGGACTTCCAACCTCTTCAAGTGACGGAGCAACAAATGCTTTCGTTACTGAGGTTGTTCCGGCAGTGACACATAGTTCAACTCCACGTACTTCAACACATGAAGTAGACTCAAGTGTCCTAATGTGTATGTGTTCTAGACTATGTGAATCAAAAGAAGTCGTACACTCAGGCGGATGTGTACTTGTTTCAGTATCCATAAAATCGAAAGGATTATCGGATAACATTTGAGCTTCATCCCGAAGAACAAATGAAACGGTCTCCTTTTGAGAGAAGACTGAGTAGCCGGTGGGGTGTGCAGTCGTCAGTGGGATACTGACTTCTTCAATTCTAACTCCCTGTTGGAAACTAACAGTAATTGTGGTTCTATCCCGGCTTTCTGGGCTTGGTACATCCCTCACACTCTGTCGTGCTATTTCCACAATATCAATTAACCGTGCACCTCCCTCATTATGATCATTGCCACCCTCATCATCATCATCATCATCCTCTCCTTCCGCAGCTCCCTCATTAATATTTGACAAAGTTCTTTCTGAATCAGAGCTGCCAGCTTCTCCCTCACCACCCCTCACTGAAACTTCTGCTCCCTCACTCACTTGTTGGCTTCCATGAACTTCAGCCCCATGTTGAAGTTCCTCCTCTCCTATAACTCCTTGGTTAAGAGAACCCGGTTCTTGGGTCTCTACAGGAGCGTGATCTATTCGGTACAACCTTACATTCTCACTCTCCTGATCAGCATATTTCAATAACGCTTTTGGGATAGGCATGATATTGGCATTCGGTGAATCCGGTACCTCGTGTAAGCTCATCATTACATAATCCAAACATCATTGAGAACTGGATCGTTTCGGAATATTTTCATTGCCCCTTAGAATGCCTCTGATATGAATTTGAATGATACGTTGAAGAGGGACAAATTTCCTTGATCTGTTTGTCGTCTTTGCTAGCACGACTTCCGTTAGATCCTCCCATATACACTGTGCGTAGTCGTAATGCTTGTTGAACGTGATGCCATGAAATATTCTAAGACAATGTATGCTACACCTGTCAATTCCAGTGTGCTTCAAAGTCATGCACCGGTTAATGATGCCAAAAACAGTGTACCATTCGCCATTGAGTCCATTTCTATGGAACTTCGAACTCTTTGGTAGTGGCTTTGAATACCCCAGACATAGTAAGACATGAACCAATTCCTCATCTGATACGAAATCTTCAAAAGCTAATTTTGGGAAATTCACTGTATCTACTCGACGAGGCAGAAATAGATTATGTCTCAATCTGGCTAAGGTTATTTTGGTTTTGAACTGATCGATGGTAACCTTGAAATGATGGTTACTATCTGCTGGAACAAATTTCACCGTATGCCATAACTGATGAAGATAGACCTGAGGAATGGAGGGTTTGTATTGTAGAAGATATCCTAAAGGATGACTTTTGAGAATGTCTACAATAATCGAATGGCTTACTTTAATGACTTTAGTGTCAAGGTGATGGTTACTATCTTGGAATGGTAAGCAGTATTTTGGTTTAACAAACTGGTTATCGGGAATGAGGGTAGAAGGTGAAGGTCGGGTGACTGATGTGCATCTGATTGGTTTATACACAAGTGTGTGGTTTGATGAAGAATGGGAATCAGAGGATTTTGAGGGTTGGGATTGAGCTTGTGAAGCCATTTGAAACATGTGAAAAATAATAAACATGTTAGACTCAACAGATAAACAAATGAAATCCTGCAAATAGAATATAAAACATTTTGTTTGAAATTATAAAAATATGTGTTTTTCTGTTCAAAGCATTGGGATTCCAGACAATAATAATAAAATATTATTGATCGGCTTCCAAAGTCAATCTTTCAGAGACCAATGTTAGAAAAACACAGATTTAAAAAAATTCTTGAAAAATGTGAAATTTTTCTTATAAGTTTAAATTCCCAACACTTAGAAACTTTTTCACAAAAATGGAGTATAAAACTCGATTGATATGTGAAGATTCTCGAATAAAGAATGACTCAACTCGAAAAACACAAGTATAGAACTCGAACTATGAAGAATGTTCTCGAATGTATCTAAGGACCAACTCGAATTACACTAAAGACCAACTCGATCAAGTCTGATGTTTTCTCAAAGAACATGTAACTCAACTCGAATGAACCTGAATGTTTTCTCGAATGAAATTGAATATCGAGTCCTTGATTAAAAAATTTCTAAGTACTTTGCAATACACAACTCGATCATCAACTCGAGTGATACATGAGTGGACTCAAATGATATATGAGTCCAACTCAAATAGAATTTGAATAAACTCGAATGATTGTTGTTATCGAGTGCTTTTGAAAAAATTATCCAAGTCCTGAAAAACAACCCAACTCGAATAACAAATGACATGTTCTCGATCAAAAATGTGTTCAACTCGAATGAACTTACAAGTTTCTTGAATGACATTTCTGTCAACTCGCATGAAACTTGAGTCTTTCTCGATAACAATTAATAGAGAAACTTTTTAAACAAATGTTTCTAAGTCCACTTTCATTGATTTTCAAAAATTTGAATTCAGGGACTGTTTCACTTATTAAAAACTTGAGTCCCACTCGAAAATTGATTTCAAATAACTTTTGTTTACTGAACTTTGTTCAGAAACAACAATTTCTTTGTAAAAAATCCAAATTTCAGTGTTTTATGCACTCGAAAGGTTTTAACCAAAAATTTCAATTTTCTGTTTGTGTGTTTGAAATTGAAACTTGAAATTTGAGATTCAAGTTCAAGATGATAATTCGCATGTAAACACACTTTTAATTTCAGATTAGCAACACCAAATGATTAAAACCCATGATCACACACACTTGTTCATACGAGCAGACACTTATATTGCACTATTTACATACAGAAACTGAAAATAGAACATATAAATTGAAAAATATTACATGAAACTATGAAAAGAACTCACAATTAGTTACTGAAAAGATGAAAAATCTGAATTCTTTTGAGATTCTTGAGATTTCTTCGTGAGGAAGAAAGAAAATTTAGAGACAAGGTGAACAGTGGCAAGTGTTTCGAAAAAAATGGATTTGAATTTTGAATTTCAACTTTATAGTTGAAATTTCAAATTTCAAATTAAAATATATATATATACACGGCCCACTTACTCTCTAAAAGAATTTGATTTTTGTTTGAAAGCCCATCTCACAAAAAATAAAGTGACTAGAAAAATTAACAACCACCAAAAAAAATTGAACTCCAACAAAAACAAAAACAAATTTTAACAAAACAACAAAACAACAAAAAAAAAAATTAATAACAACAAAAAAAATATAAATAAATAAAAAAACTTATCAACACACCAAAAAACAATTTACAAAAAAAATTTAATAACAAAAACATATTGCTCCCTCTTGATGTTTGCAATTAAGCTCCCCCTTAGATGTATATATCATTATAAATGTCTGCTCCCCCTATAAAAAATCAGAAAAAAGTTTATCAGATTTTCTCAAAATCAGATAACTAACTTCCTGCTCCCTCTGTACATGACAATCTAGATCTGTTAAGCTCAAAAAAATTTAAACTTTAAAACTCATGAATTTAACATAAATTGAAGATCAAATTAAAAAATGTAAATTTAATATTATAATTTGTAACTACTGAATGTTAAAATCTAACACTTCAACATACCCAACTTGTATACCAAAAAATTTAATCGTTTTTCATCTAATGCTTTGGTAAACAAGTCAGCTAATTGATATTCAGTAGGAACAAAATATAATTCTATATTACCATTTTCTACATGATCCGAGTTCATATACAGATCGAAGTCCTTTTCAGAATTAATAGAATCAAGTGGAATTGAAGGTGGTTGATCTGATTTTGATTTGTTTTCAGACTGTTGTTGCAACTTTTGTTCCATAGATTTAAGTTCAGCCTTAAGATTTTGATTTTCTGCCTCAAAAGTTTTGATTTTCAATTCAAGATCAGAGTTCATCTTTTCAAGAATTGAAGTTGGTAAATATAACTTTTGAGAACGAGTAGTAGTTTCAGATAAATCCTTCTCAGAATATGTCTGAATATACTCCTCTTTAATGCAAATATTTTGATTAGATTCATTTATTCTATTATAATCAACATAATTTTGCATTTTATTAGATCTTAGCCTTTTTGAATCTTCGCTTGATTCTATCTCATCTGATTCTTTCATAAATATCATTTGTAATTCTAAATTCATATATCTGATATCATATAAAGTAGGTGAATTTGATATTGCCTTTGTCAGATATTTAGGATTATTCCAACCAATACAAGATTTAGAATTATAAAATTCGGTATCTTTAGGTTGATTTAAATATATTGTTTGATCTGTTTGACCTCTTTTTGATAAACTCATCTTCCAATGTTTTTATTTTCTCATAAAGTTTTGTTCTTTTTTCAAAAATGACATGATATTTTACAGAATAACTTGAGGCCTCTAATTCAGCCAAATTCAGTTTTTCTTTTAAGTCATATATATTGTTATTAAGTTCTTATATTTTTCATTGAAGATCATTTGTTTCATCTTGTAAATCTGATACATCTCGTAATGCTAATCCCTTATCCATGGAAAAATCCAACACTAACGCATGTTCTTGATTTAGCTTGTTTTCCAAGGAATGAGCATTTTTCTTTTCGGCTATTAAAGATTTTTCAAATTTCATTAGCATGAAAGACATTTGCGTTAGTTTTTGTTCAAGCAAATAGGAATCATCATTTTCAGATTCAGAGTTAGAATGTACCTCAGGTGTCTCTGAACTCTCTGATTTGACTGAATCTGATTCATCACCTTCTTTATCTTTGCTGCAGCTAGCATCTCCTGTTGCCATCATTGCTATTTCTTCAGTCAGTTCCTCATCAGACTTTTCCTTTTCTTCATTCTCTTCATCCGTCAACCCTACCCATACTTCATCTTCTGCAACCATTGCTGACTCACTTAGTTCTAAATCCTTAAAGACCTCTGACTTTAAGCAGATATGAGAATCTTCATTTAAGATGTCTTCATCTTCAGATAGTTGCAGCAAATGATCATCCTCAGCCTTTAGAGCTTTGCCAGCTTCTTTTTCTTTTGCTAGAAGTGCCTTTCTTGTGTAGTATTCTGAGTTTTTGACTATAGGCATTCTGCACTCTCGGGCATAGTGTCCTGGCTTGCCACAGTTGTAGCATTTTTGCTCTATATCTTTCTTTGCTGACTTTTCAGATTTGTCATATTTATCGGCTTTCTTTCCACTGCTTTCACCAGACTTGTCATATTTCTCCTTCTTATCAAACTTTCGTGAGCCAGTGTTGTATCTCATCTTGTTATTGATGGGTTTTCGGTAGAACTTTTTCTGAAATGCCTTAGTGAGTAAGGCCATTTGTTTCTTCATTTCTTCTATTTCAGAATCAGCTGAAGAATCTGATGAGTCTAATTCAGAAGAACTGCTGCTTATGACTACCCGTTATTCCTTCTTTAGCTTATACTTGTATTTCTTATCTGCTAATAATGCTAAAGGATCAACGATATCTTTTTCTGCTTTCTTCTTTCTAGACATTTTCCTTAAAACAACCACTTGATAGTTGTTAAGGTTTTCAAAGACCATATGGAAATCCGTGTCCTCAATGTCTTTTCTCTGTTGTATGATCATTGCGTACTTTTCCCATTCTGGGTTAAGTACGTTTAGAAATTTCACGTTGATGTCTAAGTTGGACTTACAGATACCGTTCCTCTTCATCTCACTTACTAAGCTGACAAACCTCAAGTATGTGTTTTCCAGCAATTCCCCCTCTCTTGCTTTGAAATTCTCGAATGTCATTAAGCTGTTCCTTGCTTTGTTTGTAGCTGTCCTGTCTGATCCCCTCATTAACTTACACACCTCATCCCAGATGGATTTGGCTGTTTTAGTGTTTCTCAGACAGGTGTAGGTGTCATTGGGGATGGATATCAGCAACAACTTTCTTGCTATCTTGTCCCCCAATTTTCTCCGCTTCTGTGCCTCTGTTAGGTTAGTTACCTCAACAGTTCTTTCCGGTATTGGAGGGTTGCCGATGGGTACGGTAGGACTTGTTTCCAGGAACACCGCTGGTCCGTCAGTTAGTGACTTTTACATTTCTTCTGATAGGACGTGGAAACTGATAAACTCCAGAAAGCTTTCCCTCCATTGTACATATTTCCCCGGTAGAGAATTGGAGGTTTTGTTATTTAATAATTTTTTTAATAAAACTAAATAAATAATACTCATATTTATTGCATGAAACTCAACTTATATATAATAGTCTCAACATTTATAATAACAACTAACTAAATATAATTATATATTACTTGTTAACAATTTAGAGTTAAATTAACTCATTAGTTTTCTCATTTATTAAAAATTAAAATTAAATTAACCCATTAATTTTCTTATTCATTACATGAGATTTGTCATCACATTTATTACTTGTAACAAACTCAGGTAACGTAACAAAAGTGTCTGGTTCATGTAGAATACTAATTGTAAGAACAGTTGAACTATTAAATAGTACATCTGTGTTGCCAACGCTTAGAGCTACCAGTGATGTATCTCTAGTAGGACTTCCATCCAATCGTCATGAAGAAACAACATATGTTTCCATTAGGGATGTTCTGATAGGTATACGAAGTACATCCGTACTTGTCACATGAATGACTGATTCAAGTTTCTTATTCTCTCTCTAGCTTCTCTCTAAAAATTGAGCCTTGAATTAAGAATAATTTTTAAGGTTGTTTTGCAAAGTGTTCAATTATCATCATTATACAAGATTCCAGAAGAAATTTGAGGTAAGACAAATTAAAATTCATCGAAGTGTGTTATGTGTGTGCGCTACGACGCTGTCCAAGAACAGAAGCCCAACTTGGCAAGCTTTCATTAATGAAACTTCAAATTGAAGTCCAAAACATGTTGAAAATATGTAATTAACAATGTGTATGTCGATATCTAGTGTTTAATTCAAAAAACGTAGCAAAAATGGAGTTAAAATACGAAGTT
This sequence comes from Centrapalus pauciflorus, assembly GCA_020465985.1. Classification (NCBI taxonomy): domain Eukaryota; kingdom Viridiplantae; phylum Streptophyta; class Magnoliopsida; order Asterales; family Asteraceae; genus Centrapalus; species Centrapalus pauciflorus. The sequence goes on from JAANYP010003012.1 coordinate 14,871, forward strand.
GAAATTGGGCCCTAGAGACTTCAAGTCTCGACCTTGGCACGGGGTGTGTTGACCCAAAGACTCTAAATCATAAGTTAGTCTTGGTAGAGTTTACCCCTAAACTCTAAGTCTTGAGGTTTTCTTTGTAGAGTTTAAACTCTAAGTCTCGGGGTGGGTTTAAGGTAGGAGAGACTCTGGGTCCAAAGGACAAAATAAACTATACACCAAGAGACTTAGAGTCTCTGGTTCATGAAAACCAAGAAACTCCGAGTCTCTGAGTTATGAAACAAAACTACAATATATGAATAATTAAGATTAAGTAAAATCAGATACACACACATAAGCTACAGAACACAAATATTCACAACAAAAACATGTAAGTTAGTACAAGAAAGACAATAAAGTTTATTATTGAATAGTTCTAAATTAGGAAAAAGAGCGGGAAAATTAAAAAATAAATCATTGATAGGATGACATGTGGCAATGAGATGTTCTCATTTATTATAATACTAGGTTAATACCCATGTATTACATGGACGATATACAAAATTGGTCATAAATTAATTATTTATAAAAAGGTGGATCCCTTAAGAACCTTTAATTTTTTAAAATTAAGATACAATAAAAACCAATAAAAGAATGACATACATGCAAAGTCATTGAGTCAATGGTAAACAAATGAAGACTCTAAGTCCATCTTTAATTTTGTTTTGATTCATCAAACACAGAAAAAGATCTAGTGATTTTTTTGAAATTTTGAAAAACCAAAAGTTCTTCACTGTTTTATTGCAAAAGTCACTTCTAGATCTGTTTTTGGACAATATACTCTCACAAAAAGTGTTTGAAATCAGAATCCTTACCTTCGATATCAATTTGGTTGAAAATAGCATTGTTTTTACAAATTAATTTGAGTTTTAGACCTAAAAATTCTGAAAAACTAAGAAACTCGAAATATTCTATTTTCATGAGCAATTCGAGTTGATAGACCATTTCATCCGAGTTGATAACAAGTTTAAATCGAGTTTGACTTTATTGTCAATCGAGTTGAACTTGTTGTTCAATCGAGTTGACTTGCTTCAGTAACCGAGTTGACTAACATATAAATCGAGTTGAACCAAAAATCAATTCGAATTGATCCAAGGTTAATTTCACCAAGGAATTAATCACAAGGTATCAATCGAGTTGCACAATAGCTTAATTCGAGTTTCACAGTTGTTTAATTTGAGTTGCACATACATTGATTCGAGTTAAACTCAGTTTAATTCGAGTTTCAAACAGAACTAATTCGAGTTTAACACTGAACCAAACAAGGTTTACACTCTATCAATCGAGTTTTACTCAGTTTTAATCGAGTTGCACCTTTTATCATTCGAGTTTCATAACAGCTTAATTCGAGTTGATTAATTCTTTTAACAAGTTCATTTGTTATAGATTCGAGTTGATTGTACAATCGAGTTTCACTCAACATTCTTTCAAAGGTTGATCAATTTTCAACAGTTGATCAATTGTTTCAATTTCAATCAAATTTCATCAGATCTTGGACAGTTTCCTATATATCAATCACATTGTCAAAAGACGCTCTTGCCATGGGATCAGAGACTAAACCCCCAATTCTCTATCGGGGAGAATACGTTCAGTGGAGGGAGAGGTTTTTGGAATTCATAAGTTTTCGTGATCTTTCGGAAGAAATGTTAAAAATCCTTAATAGAAGGACCAGCTGTATTCATGGAAACAATTCCTGGAGTACCCACTGGAAATCCCTTAATTCCACCAAGAACAGTGGAGGTTACAAACTTAATTGAGGCACAGAAGAGAAGAAAGTTAGGGGACAAAATAGCCAGGAAGTTATTACTGATCTCAATTCCCAATGACATCTATACATGTCTTACAGACACAAAGACCGCCAAATCCATATGGGATGAGGTGTGCAAACATATGAGGGGATCTGACAAGGCTGCAACAAACAGAGCAAGAAACTGTCTGATGACATTCGAGAATTTTAGAGCGTGAGAAGGAGAATTGCTAGAAAACACTTACCTGGATTTGTCAGTCTGGTAAGTGAGATGAAAAGAAATGGGGTAACAAAGTCCAATCTGGATATCAATGTCAAGTTCTTAAACGTACTGAACCCGGAATGGGAAAAGTATGCGATGATAATCCAACAGACGAAGGACATTGAAGAGATGAACTTCCATATGATTTTTTGAAAATCTCAATAACTACCAAGAGGTTGTTTTGAGAAAAGTATCTGGCAAAAAGAAAGCCGAGAAAGAACCGTAGAACCTTTGGCTTTACTGGCAGAAAAGAAGTATAAATATAAGCTGAAAAAGGAGAAACGGGCAGTAGTTAGCAGTAGCTCTTCCGAATCAGACACATCAGATTCATCTACAGACTCCGAGATAGAAGAGATGAAAAAGCAGATGGCGTTGCTAACTAAGGCATTCCAAACGAAATTCTATCGTAGGCCAACCAACAACAAAATGCGCTACATGACTGGCTTGAGGAAATTTGAAAAGAAGGAGAAATATGAAAAATCTGGTGAGAGCAGTGGCAGAAAAGCTGAAAAATATGAAAAATCTGATAAATCAGCGAAGAAAGAAACAGAGCAGAAGTGCTATAACTGTGGAAAACCAGGTCATTTTGCTCGTGAGTGTAGAATGCCAGTAGTCAAAAACTCTGACTACTACACAAGAAAGGCTCTTCTAGCCAAAGAAAAGGAAGCTGGAAAAGCCCTTATGGCAGAGGATGAAGACATACTGGATGAGGATGCTCACATCTGCTTGATTTCAGAAGTTTTCAATGAGTCGCAAATGAGTGAGTCAGCTATGCTAGCAGAAGATGAGGTATGGGTTGGGCTGACAGATGAAGAGGATGAGGAAAAACAAGAATCTGATGAGGAAGAGACTGAAGAGTTCGCATTGATGGCAGCAGGAAAAGCTGAATACAGCAATGACAAGGATACTGATTATTCAGAGTCAGAAAAATCAGACAGTTCAGAAACACCGAAGGTAAATTCTAACTCTGACTCTGAAATTGATGATTCTTGTGTGCTTGAAGAAAAATAAACACAGATGGCCTTTATGCTTAAGAAATTTGAAAAATCATTAAACGCTGAAAAGAAACATGCTCACTCTTTGGAAAACAAGTTACGTAATGAACATAATTTAGAATTAGATTTTTCCAAAGATAAAGCATTGGCATTATTAGCAGTTTCAGATTAGCAAGAGAAATAGAAAGAACTTCAAAGCAAAGTTCAAGAACTTAATAACAATATATCTGACCTACAAGACAAACTGAGATTGGCAGAATTAGAAGCTTCAAATTTTTCTAGTAAAATATCATGCCATTTTTGAAGAAAGAACTAAGCTCTATGAGAAAATAAAGAAAATGGAAGATGAACTTATCAAAAGAGGTCAAACAGATCAAACTATCTATTTAAATCAACCAAAAGACACAGAATTTTACAATTCTAAATCTTGTATTGGTTGGGAAAATCCTAAGTATCTGACAAAGGCTATATCCAATTCACCGACTTTATATGATGTCAGATATATGAATCTAGGATTAAAAATGACTTTTATGAAAGCATCTGATGAGGTAGAATCTAGTGAAGAATCAAAGAGATTAAGATCAGATAAAATGCAAAACTTTGTTGACTATAACAGAATAAATGAAACAAATAATAATACTGACATTAAAGAAGAGTATATTCAGACATATTCTGAAAATGATTTATCTGAATCTACTACTCAATCTCAAAAGTTATATTTGTCATTTTCAATTCTAGAAAAGATAAACTCTGATCTTGAATTGAAAATCAAAAACTTTGAGACAGAAAATAAATCTCTAAAGGCTGAACTCAAAATTCTGGAACAAAAGTTACAAAAACAGCCTGAGAACAAAAAGTTATCTGATCCATCATCTTCAACTTCTCTAGATTCTGTCAACTCTGAAACAGATTTTGATCTGTATATGAACTCTGATTTTAATTCCTTAGAAGAGATGTTTGTTAAAATTGATGAATTTGTAAAACCTTTATATAACAAACAATCAGATGATCAAAAATAACCTGTTAAAATTCTGCAAAGAATTTATACAGATTCAATAAAATCATTTGAAAATTCACCAACTTTACAACAAAAGAAGGAGAAAACTAAAGTTCCTTTTGATACTCCTAAATTTGAAAAAGGTGAATCATCTTCTACAAAGGACTCAATTGCACTCAAAGTCCAAACTTCAAAAGGTAAGAAACCTTTAAAGAAGAAACATGTTTCTAAGATCAATAATTCTTATGTTTCTTCTATGTCAGATTATATTGTGAACGGTTCAAGGAAGCAAGTTTGGAGAAAGAAGAAGAGAGAACAGAAACAAGAAAATAAAACAAGAGTGGCGAGTGAAGAAAAATATTGTTACAGATAGAAATAGCAATTTTGAAAACTATGTCTATAATAATGAATTTGTGGATAAATCTTGTATCAAGTTCTCTCGAACTGATTTAATTGCTTTGAATTCTTGTTCATGTAAATCTTTACTTGTAAAATCTGATAAGCTTGTATGGCAACCTAAGAAAAAGGACCCATTTTTCAAACAGAAAAAGGTTCCACAACAAAAACTTTCAAAAACAGTTCCGCCTCGAATTGTACAAAAGTGGATACAAAAAAGAACTGTTAAAAAATGGGTACCTAAATCATCATCAATTGTTATGATAAAAGATGTATCTGATGAGAAAACGCATCATCAATTGCATGATTTACCTAAATCAAAAGTACCCAACTATAAGTGGGTACCTCATGTGCTATTTCGTCTTATAGGTAAATCATGTATGGTATCTTGACTCCGGATGCTCGAAGCATATGACCGAACAAAGAGAAACACTCACTAACTTTGTAGAAAAGTTTTGTTGGACAATCAGATTTGGGAACGATCAGTTTTGTCCGATCAATGCTTACGGGAGTCTTGCATACGATAAAATTACCATTCAGAAGGTTTTCTACGTTGATGGTCTTGGTCATAACTTGTTTAGCATTGGACAGCTGTGTGATAAAGGATTGGAAGTCAACTTCAAAGCTCATCGGTGCAGCATTCGATCTGGAGAAGGTACAGAAATGCTGGCAGGAAACAGGAAAACCAACTTGTACTCCATTGACCTAGCCTCCATTAATCTGAAAAAGGATGTTTGCTTACTGTCGAAAGCTACATCTAAAACAGCTTGGTTATGGCGTCGTCGTCTTTCACATCTGAACAAAAATGAACTAACCAACCTTGCAAAAGGCGGGTTAGTTAAAGGGCTACCAACTCTCAAATTTCAAAAGAAACAGTTGTGTGCCGCATGTGAAAAAGGAAAGATGACTAGAGCTTCACACAAATCCAAAACCGAACACTCTTTAACGAGAGCACTGGAACTGCTACATATGGATGTGTGTGGACCAATGCGAGTACAAAGTATTAACAAGAAAAGATATGTATTGGTGATAGTTGACGACTACTCACGATACACATGGTTTTCTTCCGGGGGTCCAAATCAAAAGCTACCGAAACCATCATAGACTTCATCCGGAAAATTCAAGTGAAGTTGCAACTTTCATTTCAGTCAATCAGATCAGATAACGGCATAGAATTCAAGAACAAATCTCTTGAATCATTTTTGAATTCTGTAGGAATCACACATCAGTTTTCTGCTGCTAGAATTCCACAACAGAATGCTGTCGTTGAACGAAGAAATCGGACACTAGTGGAATCAGCAAGAACGATGCTGGCGTATTCCAATCTTCTGTTATTCTTATGGGCTGAAGCCGTTGCAACAACTTGTTTCACACAGAATCGTTCAATAATCAATATACGATTTGGGAAGACTCCTTATGAACTAATAAATAAACAGATACCTAATACTAAATTTTTACATGTCTTTGGATGCAGATGCTTCATACTAAATGACAAAGACAACCTTGGAAAATTTAATCAAAAAGCTGATGAATGTGTTTTCATAGGTTATTCGAAGGAGTCAGTCGCTTTCCGTGTCTACAACAAGTGGACCAAGATAGTCAATGTGAGCGTCAACGTCAAATTTGATGAAGGAGTGGTAATGGCTTCTGAACATACCAGTTCAGGACTCGAACCTAACAAGTCGACTTCTATGGAGTCAACTGAAAAGAATACAGAAAATTCTGAATTAAATAAATTGTTTGAGAATTTTTATAAAGACTACTTTGAGAAGCCCAAAACTAATGATTTAAATTTGGTGCCTGACAGGATTACTGAAGATCCTGTCGTAGTCTCGGATCATTCTCATCAACAAGTATCAGAAGAAACTGGAGAAGCCTCGACAACAGATGTGCACTTGCCAACTGAAAGTGTTTAACCTATTCAACCTCCAGAATCTTCTGAAACCCCCTTAACATCTGAACATTCAGAAACCCCTATCTAAGATACCCTACCGTCTACATCTGAAGCCATCCACCGACTTCCCTATTTAGACCTAAATCCCAATCAAGACCACATCCAACCGTACCCACATACTTTCAAGTGGACTAGAAATCACCCAACAGAAAATATTGTTGGTGATCCATCTGCTTCAGTCCAAACCAGAAGAGCCACAATAAACGAGTGCCTATTTTCAAATTTTCTCAGCAAAATAGAGCCGAAGAATGTGAAAAAAGCTCTTCTGGACGTTGATTGGATTGTTGCAATGCAAGAAGAACTGAATCAGTTCGAACGGTTGAAGGTCTGGAGACTTGTTGAGCGACCTAAAGACAAATCTATCATTGGCACGAAGAAGATCTTTAAGAACAAGAAGGACGAACATGGAGTAATCATTCGCAATAAAGCACGACTCGTTGCCATAGGATACAGTCAACAAGAAGGGATCGACTATGATGAGACATTTCCACTTGTTGCAAGAATAGAAGCGATTAGGATGCTTTTAGCATTTGCCACTCATAAAAATTTCACTGTTTATCTAATGGATGTTAAAACTGCATTTTTAAATGGGAAATTAACTGATGAAGTATATACATATCAGCCCGAAGGCTTTACTGATCCTTCGAAACCTGATCATGTATATATTTTAGACAAGTCACTGTATGGCCTTAAACAAGCACCGCGTGCTTGGTATGATGCACTTTCAACATATCTGTTGAAATGTGGATTCAACAAAGGTGCAGTTGACACAACCCTGTTTATAAAACGTCAGGGGCCGGACATTATAGAAATACAAATCTATGTAGATGACATAATATTTGGGTCTACAAATCCTGAATTATGTAAGAAATTCGCATTCTTAATGTCCCAAAAATTCGAAATGAGCATGATGGGAGAAATAAATTTTTTCTTAGGTTTACAAGTTAAACAATTGACTGATGGAATATTTATAAATCAGTCAAAATATATTCAAGACATGTTAAAGAAATTTAACATGGTCAACAGTACTACTATGAAAACTCCATTGCTTCGGATTCAAAGTCAAAACTCGATGAGGACATTTCAGGGAAACTTGTAGATGTGACTCATTATCGAGGAATAATTAGGTCATTAATGTATTTAACAGCCAGTAGACCGGATATTATGTTTGCTACATGTGTGTGTGCTAGATATCAGGCGAATCCAAAAGAATCACATTTAACTGCTGCTAAAAGAATTTTAAGATATCTGAAGGGAACACCAAACCTTGGTTTTTGGTATCCCAGAGAATCTTCATTCAATTTAACTGCTTTTTCTGACGCTGATCACGCAGGTGATAAGATGGACAGAAAAAGTACGTCTGGTGCAGTTTAATTCTTAGGTGACAAACCTGTCTGCTGGTCATCCAAGAAACAACACTGCATTTCATTGTCTACAACTGAAGCAGAATATGTTGCTGTTTCTTCATGGTTTTCTCAGGTGTTGGGGATGAAGAGCCAACTGTGAGATTACGGGTTTACATCACAGAAGATTCCTATATACTGTGATTCTCAGAGCGCAATTGCTATTGCATCAAATCCTGTGCAACACTCGGAAACAAAACACATTGACATTCGGTATCACTTTATTAAGGATCACGTTTAAAATGGAAATATAGAAAAAGCATTAGATGAAAAAAGGTTTAATTTTTTGGTATACAAATTGGGTATGTTGAATCATTAGATTTAATAATACAGTAGTTTCAATATATAATTTTAAATTTACATTTAGTATTAATTCTAATCTGATTTTAAATTCAAGAATTTAAAAGTTCAACTTTTTAGGAATTTAACAGATCTGAATTGTCATGTGCAGGGGGAGCAGAAAATAATTTTAGTTTGATTTTGAAAAAATCTGATAAAATTTATCTGGTATTTTGTAGTGGGAGCTGATTTGAAATATACGATATACATCTGAGGGGGAGCAACATTGTAAAATTCAAGGGGGAGCATTTTATATTTTTAAATTTTTTTTTAGTTTTTATTTTAGTTAAAATTTTTTTTTCAGTTTTAGCTAAAATTGTTTTCTATTTTTGTTTGTGTGTATTTTCAAATTTTTTTTTTTTGTTTTGTTTAAGTCTGTTTTATTTTTTTTGTTTTAATTGTATTATTGTTTTTGAAAGGATATTGGGTTTTTTTTAATTAATGGGTTTATATTTGGTGAAAGTGGGCCGGCTAAAGTCAAAATTTAATTCAAAAATGGGCCGGGTACCGGTAATTTCAAAATTTTGAAATTCAACTATAAAGTTGAATTTCAAATTCCAAATTACACTCTTCTGAAAAACCGACTATTCACCGTCTTCTTCGAAAAGCTTTCTTCCCCATTAAGAAACCTCAAAATCCAAATATCTTCGATTGTTTCAGAGATAGTATCATCATATTGTGAGTGATTCTTTTTGTTTTTTGTTTTTATATAGTTCATTTCAGTTTCTGTTATATTCGTGTATGTGTTTCATGGTGATTCAAAATGTTTGTTTCTTAAACTGAAATTAAATGTGTGGTGGTTTAGGGTTTATGAATCTGAACATGAATCTGGAATTTCATGGTTCAAATCAAATCAAACAAACAGAAATTTGAAATTTTATTTCAAAGAGCATCGTGTTCTTCATTTTCTGAAATTTAAATTTTTAACAACTTTATTGTTGTTTTTAATCAAAGTTCAGCACAACAAAGTTGTTTGAAAGTGTTTTTCGAGTGGGAAACAAGTTTTAAATCACTGAAAAAGTCCTTGGAATCAATTTTTTGAAAAATCAGTGTATAAGGACTTGTAAATAATTTCAAAAATACTTTCTCGATTGAAAGCATAATCGAGAAATGGCAAAGTGTCAATCGAGTTGATTGATAGTTCAATCGAGAAAAGTTATGGTTAATTCGAGTTGACCACTTTGTCAATCGACTTGAACATATGCCTTGCTCGAGTTGGACATAAGAATTGATCGAGTTATACTTAAGATTTATTCGAGTTGGATCATATACTCATTCGAGTCCTTTCATGACTCATTCGAGTTGGACTTAACATATAAACAAGTCATTTCTTGTTTCATTCGAGTCTAGTTGAATTTCATTCGAGTTAAGTCATACTTCATTCGAGTTGGAATTATTCTTCAATCGAGAATCATTTAAGAGTTAATCGATAAGGGTTTCATTTCATCCGAGTTGGATCTGATATTCATTCGAGAATCATTTAAGAGTAAATCGAGTTGTTGATTACATGTACTCGAGAAATGTTACTTTCATTCGAGTTGATTGTAAGCTTATTCGAGTATCATCATGTGTCATTCGAGTTTTTGCATAGATACATTCGAGAATCATTTAAGTTCACTCGAGTTTGTTCAAAGGCATATTCGAGTTTGTTCAAGTGTGATTCGAGTTGTCTAAAGAGTCATCCGAGATTTAATCAAAATTTTTTCTAAGTGTTGGAATTTTAGTGTTTTAAGAAAAATGTAACATTTTTTCAAGAAATTGACTTAAATCTGTGTTTTTCTAACATTGGTCTCTGAAAGATTGACTTTGGAATCCTGTCAATAATATTTTATTATTGTCTGGAATCCCGATGCTTTAAACAGAAAATCACAAATTTTTATAATTTCTGACAAAATGTTCTATTTTTCTACTTTGAATGATTTCATTTGTTTACCTGCGTTGTCTAACATGTTTATTATTTTTTAACAGGTTACAAATGGCATCTCCAAGTCATTCCCATAATTCAATTTCTTCCGACTCTCATTCATCATCAAACCATACACTTGTCTCTAAACCCATCCGTTCTGCCTCTATTACAATGCCTTCACCGTCTACCATAATCCCCGACAATCAACTTATGAAACCCAAAAATTGCCATCCATTTAAAGACAATAATCACTGTCTTGATAAAAAAGTGATTAAAGTTAGTCACCCAATCATTGTTGACATTCTCAAAGGACATCCAATCATAAATTTTAAATTAAATGAATTAAATGATATTTATGTTATTTAAATTAATGTTATTTTTTATTTTTAGAAAAAAGCAGGAAAATGAAAAAGCATTGTATTAGGACGATGACATGTGGCAAGAATTGTTCTCATTTATTATAGTATATATAGATATAGATTTAATAAATTTAATAAATAGTATATAAATATTATTTTTTATTAAATTAGTACATGTAATTAACATTCTCATTTAATTTAATAAAACAATTTATGACAATCATTTAATAAAACAATTTATGAAAATCATTTAATACATAAACTCAACTTTTATAGTATTAATTTAATACTTAGTAAATAAATATTATTAATTATTAAATTAATACATGTAATTAACATTCTTAATTAATTTAATAAAAAAATTTTAAGACAATCATTTAATACATTGACTCAACTTTTATAGTATTTAAGTATTCAATAGTAAATAAATATTATTATTTATTAAATTAATACGTGTAATTAACATTCTCATTTAATTTAATGAAAAAATTTATAACAATCATTTAATACATGGACTCAACTTTTCTGGTATATAAGATATATATAGATTCATGTATTAAAAAGTTTGTACTTTTTGTAACTAAATATAAAGAAAAAGTTTCATTTCAATGTAAAAAAAAAGGTTGTATTTGAGCATAAAAAATGTTGCATTTGAGTTTAAAAATAGTTATATTTTAATGTGAAAGGTTGCATTTGAAAATAAGAAATGTTGTATTTGATTTTGAAAACGGTTGCATTTGAGTGTGAAAAAAAGGTTGCATTTGGTTATAAAAAAGTTTCTTTTTAATATAAAAAGGTTGTATTATAAAAATATTGCATTTCTATGATACATTCAAGTCTTTCAAAAAAAGGTTGCATATTCTACCAAAAAGGTTAATTGGTTCCCACCGGTTCCCAATCCATCGTGGTGCCCTAGAGAATCTTAATATATATATATATATATATATATATATATATATATATATATATATATATATATATATATATATATATATATATATATATATATATATATATATATATATATATATATATATCATTGAGTTTTTAAATAACATTAAATGTTGTTATTTTGAAACTTTATGGCAGTAAATTGAGTAAAAAATAATAAATACTATTAATGATAAATTTAAACCACTTAATGTGGTTGGTTGGTTAAGCATTTACTAAATTGTGCAACAGGAAATCGTCAATAAAGGTTGTTTATGCATGGTTAATGGAACCAAATATAAATTTTGAATACCGAATCGAATACATCGGTTTGAGAATTTTATGAACCTAAATTTCAATCAAAATAATCGGTTAATTGGTAATCGGTTGATATTTTTGCTGATTCGATTATCTGATTAAGTAATTAACCATTTTTAATTAAATTTAGTTTCCAAAATAAAATAAATTTATTATTTAATCGTTGAAAAACCTTTAAAATTATGAGAAAACGTTGAATAAAATTATTAACTATTGATAATATATTCTTATGAACTATATTTGTAATTCTATGAAATTTTAATGTAAAAGTATATTTTAATTGCTTTGGGTATAATATTAACGTACATTAATTAATAAGTTAAAATTGTGTATTATTATTCGTATATATACTAATACTAATAAGATATTAAAACTACAAATAATAAAAGATGCGTTTTTTTTTTGTTTTTTTCCTAAAACATCCGTTTCCAAAATCATGAACCGTAAACGAAACCGAAATCGTAGGTTTTTTCTAGTTTGGTTAAAATTTATCAAAAAAACCTGTTTGATCAATCTCAAATTGAGAATGATTTTTAGTATTGGTTTTTTGGTTTCGGAATATTTTAAAAACCCTTATTTGTCATGTAATATTCTTGATTATTAATGTGTGTGTCCATGTATGTATGTGTGAGTGTGTGTGTGTATGGATTTACAAGTATACGTACAACCCATTTAGAAAAAATATTATGTCATTTATACTGATATAATTGTTCATTTACAATGTATAAGATGATAAAAATGTCAACATGCGATGTATATGAATTTAATTATTTACTGGTTATACATAATTTAATCCTCCATTAATTATGCATCATAAAATCTCAAGCTCTATATAAACCAAACAAATAATACAACTACGGAACCCAATTCACAATAAAAAACATTAAATTATGAAGTATACAACGAGTAGCTTCTTCATCTTTCTTTTTCTCTTTTCCCCTTTTAATTTTGTCACTGTTTCTTTGGGATGTCCCTTCTGGAAAAGAAGTTGGACTATCTATATTACAAGTAATATCCCTGATGATATAGTGGTTAAAATTAAGTCAACAGATCATGATCTTGGAAATCATACCATTCCGTTTAATGGGATTTATAAGTTGACTTTTTGCCAGAAAATTTATGGATCATTGTTTATAGGTAACTTCTGGTGGGGTTCAAAGCATCAAACAATAGGTTTATTTAGTAAGTATGTAGTTAGGAAATGTGATACGTCAACAGTCAAATCTCAACGATGTTACTGGTTAGTCGCGCCTGATGGATTCTGGATTTCATATAGTAATGGTACATTTCCTTTTGGTTGGGAGTATGCTAACTCATGGAGATGAATAGGATGTCACATTTATCTTGGTTTTTCACAAGACATCTTTATCTTTCTATAAATAAAAACTCAATAATCTATGCTTGAGCTATAAATATGATTTTAGTTATTGTTTGTGTTTCTTATTATTTGTGTTTCAAATTTGTTTCAGGTTTTATATATTTGATTTTAATTAAGTTGACATATTCAATTTCAATCAGAACATGTCAATCAAACACAATTTATGAGAGTCATCAATGGCCATATGATTTCATTCATAAAGAGAATGTAATACTACACATGAAAGATGGAAATACAATTCTGCCAAAGTTACATAAGGAACCCCTAACAACATTCTATTTATACTTCCTTACTACTTTAAACAAAACACAAAACAACTCATAGACTTTAGTTTTGCAAATAGAATAATGATCTCAACTAGGGGTGTACACGGTCCGGTTTGGCAACTAAGATCTCGGCCAAACCAATAACTTCGGTTTGGAAAATTCTCAAACCAAACCGGCCAAATCTAATGGCTTCACTAGACCAGCCAAACCGCAAATAATCGGTTTGGTTCGGCCGATTTCACGGTTGGAATTAGGAACTTCGAGTTAATTTATAAATATTTTAACAAATTAAAAGAAAACAAACAAATAAATTGTGTTAAATTAATACATTAATACGATCACTATCTAGTTGTAATTAGTGAAGAACTAAACTTAAATAGGTAAATTGTTACAAACTAAATGGATGTTACATTTCATTAACATTTGACTTAACAATTATAGCCATGTTAAAAGAAAATGCATTTGTATCATAAGTGTATTTGTCTATTTGGTTTTATAGTAAGAAATTTTAGTATTTTTAAAATATTAAAAACAATTTATAAAGAATTGCATAAATTTATTTTAATACATTGAAGATCGACGAAAAAACACAACAAACTTGTATTATAATACAACTCGGCCGGCTCGACATTGCAAACCATCGGCCGACCAATAAATTCGGTTTGAAAAATTTTCAAACCGGCTCACAAAAGACTGCCCTTTCAAACCAGCTGAAAGACTTCGGTTTGGCAAGTTTGGTCAGTTTCGGCCTAACTGTGTTCACCCCTAATCTCTATAATCTCCCCCTTTTCTAAACTCAAAGTGTAGTAAGCTTCCTTGTAGCCGAGCTTCCTCTAAAAAATTCTAATAACCCTCCTATTGCTTAGACGAATACCCATTTCTATTACAAACTCAACAATCATCAACCTCTCCCTCTTCGACATTGCATCTTTAGATCTTTCCCGCTTATCTTCATCATGTATTCCTCTTAATACAGTCATCACCATCTTCAAAGTTCCATCCGAATACTTACGAAGTTATGAGATCCTCCTTGCTTTCTTCTTCACATCCTTGAATAAGTATCTCACACGCAGAATGTCTTCCTCAACCAGCTGATAAACATGATACTTTCCAATACTGATTAAATCTCTAACAAGTTCTGTGAGATTTATAATTTTCATACACCTCTCGACTCCTATTTGAAAATCTTGTACCGACATCATAACCATCTTGGTATGAAGTGAAACACAAATTTTAATGCAAACTTATAATTCTCTTTGTGTTTACTTCTGGATAATTCATCCAAAAGATCTTCGATATCCTCCAATATCAGTTTAAAGAAATCTACTTCACTAAAGACATATTCCTTCTAATGAGTTCTCAACACAGTGAATTCAAGATAGAAAAAAATGAATGAATCTTTATTCGTCAACCCTCTTTTAACTTAACAATTCTTGGTAAAACACGAACATTATCAATTGCCTGAATCTTATTTGAAAGAAAACTATCATGGTTGACCAAATTAGGACTGTTGGGCTCTATCACTCTGAAAAGTTTCAAAAACGTCATCGTCACTTGCCTTTTGCTAATATTATTTTCAAGATAGTCTTCCAAGTTAGGCTACTGATTCCTCTTTTTCGTATACTCTTCTTATTGATGTTTTCTAAGCCTCAATGCTTTTTGTCTATTTAGTTTCTTGTTCAATTCTTCTTGATCCAGCAAGTTCAGCATATCATATCTCTTTTCAACTTATTTTGAACTGCCCTATCAAACGGTGCTCTCTTTCTGTTTCATCAACTAACACACAGTTATCCAAAAACTTTTCCATTAGCTATTCATCACTTACTCTAACTTCAGGAACAATTTCTTCAGGTTCACCAATGAAAATCAACGGTATACCTTCATCTTCTTGAATCTTAACAGTTACATACTTCTTATTTGTCACGTCATATTGAGTAACCAATTTTATTAACTACTTCGTTTCAAGATTGTATTGCAACCTACACAACTGAGGGTTGAATTGTTGTCATACTCAACTACCATAGGCTTTTCAACCCTTGGTAATTGTTACGACTCCAACACTAATTCTTTTCCAATTCCCTTAACTAGCTCCTCCTCTTGATCAATCCTTTCAGCCATGAATGAACTTTCATCAAACTCAAACGTTACGTGCTTAGATTATTTTTCACTTTCACCCTCTTCTTCTCTATCAGATTCCACATACTCCTAAAAGTCATACCAACCATCATATTCAGAACAATGTGATCTTAATGGGGTTGGATTCAAAATCTCCTCAGATAAAATTAATTGTAAACTCTTTTGAATTGCAGTATCCATTGGTTGTTCAGACACTTCCTCTCCTATCTCTTTTCTACCTTTGAAAATAGATCTAATTGTTTATCACCAGCTTCAGGCCTCTACCTCATCTCCTCCTCATGAGGATCATCATACTCATGATCAACATGTTTTTTTATAAGTCCCGAGCCTTGCGCTTTACACGTCTCCTCCAGCTTAGACAATATTTTGGATAACATCCCCAATGCACTAACAACATAAGCTTCTAATCTTGACATCTTTGCATTCACACTAACAAACTGTTCTTCATAGTATTCTTTCAATTTGGACACAAGATTAGACTCAGTTTGTTATGTGTCCATACACTTCCCCTTAATGAATCTTTGAATATTCATCATCTATTTAAACATTTCATCAAATCGCATTACCATCTGCCTAGTAATAGATCTCATGATATCTTCTGAATGTAACATTGTAACAAACTCAGGTAACGTAACAGAAGTGTCTGGTTCATGTAGAATGCTAATTGCCACAACAGTTGAACTATTAAATAGTACATCTGTGTTGCCTACACTTAGAGCTAGCAGTGATGTATCTCTAGTAGGACTTCAATACAATCCCCATGAAGAAACAACGTATGTTTCCATTATGGATGTTCTGACAGGTACACGATGTACATTCGTACTTGTCACAAGAATGATTGATTCAAGTTTCCTATTGGGCTCTAACACTTGTGAGAACTGAAAATTATAGACTAGGGTCGCTGTGTACTGATTTCAATATCCAAAGCATCTAAATGAACCTCGGATATATCATCCGGTATATCCCTTTGTGAACTTGCAACAAGTCCTTGTTGAGAAACACTTGAGTGGCTGGCTGAGGTATGTGCTTGCACTTAAGGGATGTTGGTGGCTTCTTTAATGTTTATTCTCATAGGAGAACTAATAGTAAATGTTGCTACACGACTGTCTGTGGCTGGTTGCATACTCTCCCTCTCGATATTTTCGACCCTTGTTTCAGCGTTCCTCACTCTACTTCTCCTAACTAGTGGAAGAACACTTCCACCAGCAGGATCATCATCACTATCATCATCTCTTCCATCTCTTCCTTCTCATCTAGAAACTTAAATTGTAACCTCAGAGTCTACATCTCCTTTCCCCCTTTCAGCACCCCTCTCAAGATTTTCCCTCATCTCTTGACCCTGTTCAGTAATCTCTTGTTGTTGAACTCCTATACTAATGGTCTGGTCACTCCTTTGGTAGGAATCCTCAGCTCTTGAGGTTACACTTGAGCATGATCTCTTCTATACAACCTCACACTCTAAGCTTCAGGATCTACAAACTTTTAGTAAATTTTCAGAGATAGGCAGAATGTCAGGATTTGGATCATCCTACTTGTGGTATAAGCTCAACATTACATGATCTGGGCACTTTTAAGAATTAGATCGCTTTAAAAATGTATCACTCACCGTCAAAATACCCCTTATCATGATCATAATAAGTCTTTGAAGTGGAACAAATTTCCTTGCTCTATCTTTAGCTTTAGCAAATACAACCTCTTATAAATCTTTAACATCCCTTCACTTATGTAATTTATTTCGCTTCTTAATGTAACTTTTATTTGTTTTAGCAATATACTTTAATGTTAATTACTAAAAGTTATACACCAAGAGTCTTAGAGTCTCCGGGTCATGAAAACCAAGAAACTCCGAGTCTCTGAGTTATGAAACAAAAGTACAATATATGAATAATTAAGATTAGGTAACATCAGATACACACACATAAGCTACAGAACACAAATATTCACAACAAAAACATGTAAGTTAGTACAATAAAGACAATAATGTTTATTATTGAATAGTTCTAAATTAGGAAAAAGAGCGAGAAAATTAAAAAGTAATTCAATGATAGGATTGCATGTGGCAATGAGATGTTCACCTTTATTATAATATATATAGATTTGATAAATTTAATAAATAGTATATAAATATTATTATTTATTAAAATAGTACATGTATTTAACATTCTCATTTAATTTAATAAAAAAATTTATGACAATCATTTAATACATAATTTAATAAAAAAATTTACGACAATCATTTAGTACACGAACTCAACTTTCATAGTATTTAGTTTAATACTTGGTAATAAATATTATTATTTATTAAATTAATACATGTAATTAACATTCTTATTTAATTTAATAAAAAAATATATGACAATCATTTAATACATGGACTCAACTTTTATAGTATTTAACTAATAAATAGTAAATAAATATTATTATTTATTAAATTAATACATGCAATTAACATTCTCATTTAATTTAATAAAAAAATTTATTACAATCATTTAATACATGGACTCAACCTTTTATGGTATATAAGATATATATAGATTCATGTATTAAAAAGGTTGTAGTTTTTGTAACTAAATTCTTAAAATGTTGCATTTAGTGATAAAAAAAGTTGTATTTCAATGTCAGAAAAAGTTGTATTTGAGCATAAAAAGGTTGTATTTGAGTTTAAAAATAGTTATATTTTAATGTGAAAAGGTTGCACTTGAAAATAAGAAAGGTTGCATTTGGGTTTGAAAACGGTTGCATATGAAGGAAAAAAGGTTGCATTTGAGTGTGAAAAAATGGTGCATTAGGTTATAAAAAGGATGCTTTTGAAAAAAAAAGCTTGTGTTCTAAAAAAGGTTCCAATTCTATGATACATGCAACTCTTTCAAACATATATATATATATATATATATATATATATATATATATATATATATATATATATATATATATATATATATATATATATATATATATATATATATATATATATATATGTAGGTCCCGAGAGGTTCCCAAAGTATATAGCTTTAAGCTGTAGAGGGGGGGTGAATACAGCTATTTAAAAACTACACACTATTTTCTCAATGTTTGTATGTATTATCAACAAATTGTTCATTACAAACAAACTTGAATGCGGAAAGGTTCAAGCTGAGATGACAGATACAAAAGTATGTTCACTAGTCTAAGACAGACTCAAACTAGATTACAATGAATACACTCACTTATAAGCACTCACTGTGCTTACAAGACTTAGAGGGACAGCTTATGTAGAACAGCTTAGACACAAAGAAACTGTATTACACAAGCAGGCTTGCATGCATGAAAAACACACTTGCACGTTCACTCTTGGCTTCAGCACTTAGCTTTTTGGCTTATCTTCTTTCTGACCATAGAAGCTTCCTTTTATACTCAATCAGAGGATCTAACAGAAACTTCTTCATTGGACAAAATGAAAAAGGAGAAGTCTTGTTTGAAAAGACAACATAACTTTTCTGCACTTTTCTGAAAAGCAGACTTGTCTTCACATGTGCAGAACTTTTGTCTTTTCAATTTGTCTACTGTTGCATTGCCTTTAACCAAATAACGAATGTCAACTTTGCGTCTTTCTTCCTTGTAAAGGCCTATTTTGATATAAGAAAAAGGTCTGTCACCCTTTTTCAAATAACCTTTTGTCTTCATGTTACAGAACAGCGTGGGCAGGCTGAGCAGTTCTGTTTTCCACTTTGTCTTCGACTTTGTAAACTGATCTTGTAGCCAAAGAAAATACATGAGGACTTGGAAACATATTTCATAAAGTGTTTAGCCTGTTCACAAAGAACAGAACACTTGAAAAATGCCAAAGCTGCTCACCAGTGTAGGGCAGCGTAGACAGTTTATGTCCAGCCTGTTCAGCAAACAGAGCAGCTTGGACAAACTGTCTTAGTTGCAACACATGAAACACATAGAACAACTTTGGACTGATATTGCAAATCATTTTCAGGTTTCAATAAGGCATATAACAGGCCTTAAATTCAACCATCAAAAGCATCAACAGGTTTGATTAGCAATCTCCCCCTCAGATGTAGAACAGGTTTGACTGAGGCCTTTTTGTGCCTAACAATCTCCCCCTATTTGCAATAACCAGTCTAAGCTGGTCTTGTCAAAAATCACTATATATTCTTACAATATACTTGTTGAGATAGAATTGCAACATCAACATAAAGTAAAAGATCAGTTTATATATACACTGATTTTTTATTACATTAGAACAACACATGTTCTTACAAAAGTACAACTAATGTACTGATGCATATTACAACTAATGTAAAAGGAAATTACAATATATGTAAAATAGAGTACAACTGATGTACATTGGACTGTTTTTGTTAGGAACAGATAATGGTAAGCCTGTCCAACTGATGGACAGCTTCCATTCTTCACCTACCCAGATGGTAGATGGATTTCATCACAATGGAGGGGGACCTTGAAACATCTTTTCCAGCTCTTCCCTTGTTTCCTCAAGCTCTTCAACTTCACTTCTTATTATCATGAACTTGGGATCTTCAAGTTCACCTCTTTCAAAGAAGCCTCTGAGCTGATCCCAGATGGCTGCTCTCCACTTACCAGACTGCCTGAATGAAACTGCAAGTCTGAAGGCCACAAGTTGTCTTATATCAACTTTGTATAGATCTGAAGCTCTTTGAAAGCATTTCTTCTGAGTTAAGGGATCTACAAAAAATGCCCCCAGCTCAGGCTCTTCAATGATCTTGCCATCTTCAAACTGTATTCCACTAGGCAGGCTGTGATCAACTCCTTTCATTTCAATGGCATAATCGCCTTGTTCAATAAGTGTAAGGAGTAGTTCCATTTCAGTGTCCTTCCTTGTCCTCCTGGCCTTTATTTTTGGATGTGTCACCAAGACACCTTCACTTGCTTCTTTGGAAATCAGGCCAAGGTTCTTTACTCTCTCCATCAGTTTCTTGACATATGCCCTGATTGTCTTAGCCGTTTCTGACTTTGACTCACTCTAACAACTTCCAATTCAATCCATTCTCTGTACCCCATCTGTGCTACGTCAGAGTAGTCATATGTTTCCAATTCAGGGCCTGTTGCACCCATCCTTGTTATTTTCAACTTCCACTGACTGCCTTTTCTTGATATAGGGACAGCTTTGACAATTGCTTCCTTGGCAAGCCTTCTTTCAGCAACATCTTGAAAATTTTTCTTTGCCAGGTTGTCAAAATGGTATTGAACTCTTGCACGAGGCACTGTATGCTTGGTCACAGAGACCAGAGTACCTTTTTCTTTCTCTGCTTCCTTCTCCCCTGCTGATCCCTTAGCAGCTTCCAATATTTTCTTTTGCACTTCCAGAGTAGACATTTTAATTTTCTTTGCTTCTTGAAGTGTAAATGATTTGGCAGCTTTGGCAGATTCTTCTTCTTTTCTAAGCACTTCCAGAGCTTGAATCTGTTCTTCTCTAAACTCAAAGTACTTGTGCATAGGAAGACCCATTTCTTTAGCCCTGGCTTTGTGAAATTGATTTTCTGCTTGTTTCTGCTGTATGGGATCATCTTCTGCTATTGTTTTTCCTTTAGCTGCTGTAGTGGTAGCAGCTTCAGGACTTTCTTCTTCTTCTTCTTCTTCCTCTAGGATCAGATGCCTCCTTCTGCTGCTTGGCCTGCCCTCAGGAATGGATTCCTCCCCCTTAGACTGAGCAGGTATTGGAGATTCAATCTGAGTAGACTGAGCAGCATGAGAAGCACCCTCTACTGTACCTGTTGCAGAGATTCCTGCTGGATGACCAGTTTGTGCTGCAGGCACTGGTTTCTCCTTAGGAGAGGAAGTTTTCTCCCCCTTAGACTTGGTCTTAGAGGCAGACGACTTCTACCCATTTGAAGGAGATATACCAGCACCTTCAACACCCGGTCTGCCTGAAGACACAAAGTCGTCAGGCTTGCCAGCAGTTTTGACAGCAGGCCTGGGACCAACAAGGCTAGTCACTAAGAAAGCCAAATTGTCCTTAACCTCTGCAAGCTGGGAAAGACAGGTGTGAAGAGAAGAGGATTGAGTATCAGCTAGGGAGGTCAGCTTAGAATGTTTTCCCTATCAGATGCTGTGAACAGCAAACTTTGAAGCTGTGCAAGATGTAATTCGAGAGAATCTTGCACATCACCAAGGTTTGAAGACACAGTATTAGATAGGGAGCCAATTAAGGTGGTCAAGCTGGCCAGAGTGGCAGGAAGGGTAGAATTACAAGAGGTGAGGAGAGATGACAGCTGTTGGGAAATGGCTGTCATTGAGGACACAGAGTCCTGTTGTAGTGACAGAATGGAGGAGAGGGAGTTGGACACTGTTTGCAGCTGTGCAGTGAGTGCTATCAGCTGCGGAGAAGTATCTGTTTGTGGAGTAGCAGGGAAGGAGTTTTTAAACGAATCAAAGAACCCCTTAAGCTGTTCAGACACAGAGTCTGAAATGAGAGAGGGTAGAGAGGTCATGGTAGTTTCCAAAGAACCAACTTTGTTGGTCAGCAAGGAAAGCTGATCCTTCAAAGGCAGGTCTTTGGGAGATGGAGGTGTATGGGTTGACTGTTTAGATTGGGTAGATGGAGAAGATGATGATGAGGCTGGTGTAGGGGGATGTGATGGAGAGGGAAGAGAAACTTTTGAAAGAAGCTCCATAGCCTGGGCAAAAGTAATATGGCCCAGCTTGGAGGGGTCAAAGGGTCCTTCAGCAGCGGCTGTAGCTGCATCACCAGGAGAAGAGGTTGGCGTTGAGGGCCTTTCAGATGTTGCTTGTGCTGCAACATCCTCATGAAGACCAGTGGAGGTTCCCTCTGCAGTGCCTTGGTTTAAAAGCACCTCATCATTGGGAGATGGGATATGCATTTCAACATCAGCAGTGGTGAAACCTGCTGATGGAGTTTGCATGGAGGGAGCAGCCTCACCAGAGGGATGGTGTGATCCCTGAGGTTCATCAGCTTGGGTTGTTGGTCCCTCAGCAGCTGTTTGGTGTAGAACAGCGGTATCATGGGGAGCAGAAGTTTGAGGCTGAGCTGCTGATTGGTCTATACCAGCAGCGTGGGCACCTCGTGCAGACTCAGGGTGTGAGGAGATTTTAGTGGGGGACAGTGTGGACGCAGTATGGAGTGCATAGGACTCCTGTCTTTCAATATCCTCAGCCTGTTGGGAGGCTGGGATAGTTGATGTGGGTATCTTCGTTTGTACAACTGGTTCCTGTTGGGAGGAACCAGAGGGTCTAGGCTGACTCTGGGTAGACTCAGAATGGAGTGAAGCATGCTCCAATGGGGCTGATCCTTCTCCCAAATTAGGAGAGGCAGCAGGGGTTGCTTCTTTAACAACTGAACCCTGTTGAGAGGGATCAGAGGAGGGGGTTGTTTTAGTTGTTTTCTTTTTGGAGATGGATTTTCTGTGATAGAGGATGGATGAAGTGGGTGATTGGGGAGAGGAGATGAGAGGTTCAGACTGGACAGGTTTTGAGACTGGGTCAGAAACAGGTGGGTTGGCCTGTTCCATAGTCGCAGATGCCACAGAGGCACCAGCCACAGAGGCTTTAGGTTCAACAAATGAACCAGGGTGAGGAGTCTTCTCCCCTTCAGCCACAGAGGCAAAAGGTACAGACTCAGTCTGAGCTGATTTGGCCTTCTTTTTCACAGGCCCAGCTTCAGCAGTTGCCAGGGTCCTCTTAACAAGTTTGGACCTGGCTTTGGATTTTCTTGTGGGAGCAGCAGCTTCTGGATCCACCCTCACAGCAGAGGGTCCTTCCACCAAACCAAACAACCTCCTCATTGGTGTGGATAGAGGAGGCTCATTTTGAAGTACAGGAGTATGGAAAATTCTATTCCCTATGACAGGGAATGCAGCAGACTTAAGTAAAGGCTGAGAGTTCTATAGATGCTCACCACAAACATGTCTGAAAATGAGGCTCAGAAACCTGGGATAACGGACAGCAGCTGGTCTTGGCTCTTGCTGCACCAGGTTCCTCAAGTTCATAAAGAACCACTTACCCATATCAATGGTAGTCCCATCCACTAGCTGTAGGACTATTGGAACTTCATCTCTGCTCAGTTGGTCAAATGAACCAACTTTACTGCTGAAGCTCATCATCACTGAAGCAAACAGAAAGCTGTAGGTAGGAGACAAATCCTTCCTGTACAATGTTGCTCCAATTTTGGGTTCTGCTACACCACAGAAGCGTAGCAGATTTCCCATTTGCTCGTTTTCAGGCTGGGGCATATCATATGACTCAGCAACAGGCAGATGAAGAACCTCCCTCAGAAGATCAGCAGTTATCTCAATGGTTTGAGTCCCATTGAGAATAGTCCCTTTGATGACTTTGGTGTTGGGGTTGTAGGAACAGGTGTACCAGAACTCATACACCATCTCCTGGTACAGGACACCAGGAGTTGCAGTCATAGC
The DNA here is from genome assembly GCA_020465985.1 of Centrapalus pauciflorus. Taxonomy (NCBI): domain Eukaryota; kingdom Viridiplantae; phylum Streptophyta; class Magnoliopsida; order Asterales; family Asteraceae; genus Centrapalus; species Centrapalus pauciflorus. The sequence goes on from JAANYP010003012.1 coordinate 38,680, forward strand.
ATAGTTCAACGGATGAACTTGCAGAAATTCCACCATTTGATCGTAACCTTTCCCAACATAGTTTTTGGGGATAGTAAGGTTTGCAACGTAGTTTGTGGGTTTGATGGTTAGCATTGTGGTGACTGATGAGTGTTTGACAACATCATCACCAACGAACACTGGAAGAAGGGGATTAGGTCTGTGAGCCATTTGGGAAGTTTTGAGGTTTGGAGAAGCAAAAGACACTTAGTCGATTTTTAGGGTTCTTGAGGTTTTCTGGAAATGATGAGGAAGATGAAACAGTAGTTTGGTATTTATAGGATTTGAATGTGAGTGTGTATGAGAGAGAAGGTTTTGGGCGGTTTGATTTGAAAAAGTCGTTAACGGAAAACGGAACGGTTGTCCATGTCAGACCGTTTGTCAGACCACTTGAGTCCTTTTTAATCACTAACACACGTAATCCACATTATCCGCAGTAATTAAGTTAAATAAAACATTAATTAAGTAACTTAAGTTTAAAGAAAGGTAATTAAAATTTTTGGTCTAAGCTGTTGGTCAACCCTGTGATGAGCAAGTTCATCACAAGCTGTTCAATCTTCAAGCTGTTCATTTTTCAAACTGTGCCTCCAGCCTGCTCTCTTTTGTAAGAGCAGGTTGTGTTCAATAGTTGAACAGGTTACAAGACAATGGCTTGTAAGACAGTGTGAAGAAGTGGACAGGTTGAAGATTGGACCATCAGAGCAGGCTGGACGAATAAACTGTTTTTGTTCAGCCTGTTGTATGCTCAAGCTGTTCAAGTTTTTCAGACAAATGACTAAGTACAGAACATGTATAACCTGTTCTGTCTAAGCTGTTCTGAGAAACTTGAGCAGTGTGAAACACAAAAATTCTTAGACCTTTGAGAAACACTTAGTCACTCTTGTTTAACATGCCCAGCTTGCTGACAAGGTAATTAAACCTTGTTTCATCCAAAGGTTTGGTGAAAATGTCTGCAAGCTGTTCATTTGTGGAAATAAAACTTACCTCCACATTACCATTCTGAACGTGATCCCTGATGAAGTGATGTCTGACTTCAATATGCTTTATTCTAGAATGAAATACTGGATTGTTGGAAATAGCTATGGCACTTGTGTTATCACACAGAATAGGAATTTTCCTATATACAAGACCATAATCTTCAAGCTGATACTGCATCCACAGAATCTGTCCACAACAGCTTCCAGCAGCAATGTACTCAGCTTCAGCAGTAGAAGTAGACACAGAGTTCTGCTTCTTGCTACACCAACTTATCAACTTACCACCAAGGAGTTGACATCCACCTGTTGTGCTTTTCCTGTCTAGCCTGCAGCCTGCAAAATCAGAATCTGAATAACCTGTTGGTTCAAGGCTAGAGTCTTTGGGATACCAAAGACCCAAACCTAGTGTACCCTTCAAGTATCTGAAGATTCTTTTAACAGCAGCTAGTTGAGATTCCTTTGGATCAGCTTGGAACCTAGCACACAGACAGGTGGCAAACATAATATCAGGTCTACTAGCAGTTAAGTATAGCAAGCTCCCAATCATGCCTCTGTAAGCTGTTACTGAAACAGCTTTGCCACTGGCATCAGCATCCAATTTTACATTAGTTGCCATTGGGGTTTTAATAGGAGAACTGTGATCAAATTTGAACTTTTTCAATAGATCTAAAGTGTACTTTCTTGGATTTATAAAAACTCCAGTTGAGGTTTGTTTAACCTGTAATCCTAAAAAGAAAGTAAGTTCTCCCATCATACTCATTTCATACTTGGATTTCATGAGTAATGAAAAATTCTTGCACAACTGCTCATTAGTAGAACCAAATATTATATCATCCACATAAATTTGAACAAGCATAATGTCAGATTTCACTTTCTTTATGAACAATGTAGTATCCACTTTACCTCTGGAATACCCATTGCTCATAAGGAACTCAGTAAGAGTGTCATACCAGGCTTTAGGGGCTTGTTTGAGACCATAGAGAGCTTTGTTCAACTTATAGACAAAACCTGAATGTTGTTAATTTTCAAAACCTGGAGGTTGCTTGATATAAACTTCTTCTTGCAGCTTCCCATTTAAAAATTCACTCTTCACATCCATTTGAAATACCTTAATGCTCTTATGAGCAGCGTAGGCTAGATACAAACGAATTGCTTCTAGCCTGGCCACAGGAGCAAATGTTTCATCATAATCAATTCCTTCCTCCTGTCTGTAACCCTGAGCAACCAGTCTTGCCTTATTTCTTGTGACATGACCTTGCTCATCCATCTTATTCCTGAAAACCCATTTAGTGCCAATTATAGTTTTACCTTTAGGAGCAGGGACCCGCTTCCATACATTGTTTCTCTCAAACTGATTGAGCTCTTCTTGCATGGCAGTGATCCAATTGGCATCTTTTAGTGCTTCATCAACCTTCTTTGGCTCCATTAGTGAAACAAAGCTAGAGAACATACAAAAGTTCCCTAAGTTGTCCCACCGTGTTTGTATTCCTTTGTTGATGTCACCAATTATTTGATCATTGGGGTGACACCTGATCCACTTAGGATCATTTTTCAATGATGATTCACCTGAGTTGTTAACATCTTCAGCAGGTCCTGTTGAACAGTTCTCAAGATTTTCAGACACACTGTTGTCTTGAGCCTGTTCACTTGTTGAACATGTCTGACCACTGTTGAACATATCAGCAGAGGAACTGGGAAAATCAGCATTGATAGGTTCAGGACATGCAGTTGAAAATAAGTCAGTAGATTTATTCATACAGGATGTATTGACATAATCATCATCATGTCCATCATGATTAACAGGTTCCACACTGGGTGTAGTGGAAGCTTTTGAGTCCTCTTCATTGTTTGAATGCATCAGATCATCAAAGTTAAGTTCTCCTGAAACTGATTCAGGAACAGCTTTGGTTGAAGCATTCTTGGACTCTTCAAAGGTGACATTGATAGATTCATCTATCACCTTTCTTTTTGTTGTTGTATACTCTGTAGGCTTTAGAGATAGCAGAGTAGCCAACAAACAAACCTTCATCAGCTTTAGGTTCAAACTTTGTCAGTTGGTCCCTCTGATTCAGAATGAAGCAGGGACACCCAAACACATGGAAGTAACTGACATTTGGCTTCCTCCCTTTGAGCAGCTCATAAGGAGTCTTGTTCAACCTTTTTACCACTAAGGATCTGTTTTGAGTGAAGCAGGCAGTGTTGACAGCTTCAGCCCATAATGATGAAGGTAAACCTGAGGCACACAACATGGTTCTAGCAGCTTCAATAAGAGTTCTGTTTCTCCTTTCAGCAACTCCATTTTGTTGTGGAGTTCTTACAGCTGAAAAGTTTTGAGTGATTCCTTTCTCTTCATAGAAGTCTTCAAGAGTACTGTTTCTGAATTCAGTACCATGATCACTTCTAAGCTGCTTCACTTGAGCAGAGTTCAGCATCTCCATCTTTTTCACAAATCCAATAATTTCTCTAGCAGCCTCTCCTTTGCTCTTCAGAAAGATCACCAATGTGTACCTGGAGAACTCATCAACCATTACTAGAGTGTATCTTCTTCCTCCTAGACTTGGGACATTTACAGGTCCAAACAAGTCCATGTGGATTAAGAAGAGTGGAGTATCAATAGAGAAATTATGTTTGGATTTAAAAGATGTTTTCCTCTGCTTGCCTTTTTTCACAAGCTGTGCAGAGTTTAACTTTAACAAAGGTTATAGAGGGCAAACCTGTCACCAACTCTTTCTTACAGAGTTTATTGATGTTCTTGAAGTTCAGATGTGACAGCCTTTTGTGCCATAACCAGTTTAAGTCTGCATTTGTTCTTGTGAGAAAGCAGGTTTCAGTTGTGGAATCAGCAGATTGCATGTCCACAACATATACACCTTTCTTTCGTTGAGCACATAGCACAACTTTGCCTTGGGGATCCAATATGTAACCCAGGTGCTCATCAAAGTTAACCTTGTAGCCAGCATCACACAGTTGGCTTATGCTAACAAGATTATGTTTTAGCCCAACCACATAGGCTACTCTTTTGAATACTGCAACACCAGCTTTAAGAGTTCCATATCCCTTAGTGGATCCCTATACATTGTCACCAAATGTGACTTTTGGCCCTTTTTCAGGCCTGAGATCACTCAGCAATTCTTTACAACCTGTCATGTGCCCTGAGCAGCCACTGTCCAAGTACCAAACCTGGGAAGGTTGTTTTTCCTTCAGAGTGATAAGAGAAATATTAGTCATTTTTAGGGGAACTCATCACAGAGATGAGTTCTCCTACTTCATCAACATTTGTTGATGGACTTATAATATCCACACTAATATTCCCAATTTGAATGGTGTCTGCTTGGATACCATTTTTATTGACTGAGATGTTTCCAACACTGCTTGTAACAGCTGTGAGAGAACTATCAGAGTCAACAGGCCTCATGTCCTCAGGTTCAGGACAGTCTTTGGCCAGATGTGTCTTCTTCCCACATTTATAACATTTTCTCTTTTAAGGATTTTTGGAAGAAGGACTTTCAGAAACACATTCTGAGTTATTTTTGTTGATTCTTTTAGCAGGTTTAGCAACTTTATTACTATTTGATGAATCAACAGCTTGAGTGGAGGGTTCAAAAGTCACAGCTTTATTTGTCTCTTCTTTTCTCCTTTTAGGAGGACAAATGTCAAAGACAGGAAGCTTAATTGGCTTTTGAACTTCCACAGGTTTGGGGAACTTATTCCCATGTTTCTCAGGTTGAGCAATGGCTTTGCCTTTGTCACTACTGAGACGTGATTTATGCTGCCTATCAACATAATCATTGTTTCTGGTTTTGAAAAACTTATTTTCATGTAAAACCAGTTTACCACTATGATTAGTAAACTTATTAGAAATCACAGCAGGTTTGCTTTCAACATGAGACTTGCCTTTGTTGAACACAGACTGCTTAACTTTTGAAAACTTGTTTTCAAAATGTTTAGCATCAAAAGGATTATTATGTCTTTTACCATCAGCTTTGGACACAGAACCTGTTTTGTCAACATGTTTAGTATCCACAGCTGTAGTTTGGACATGTTTTCCTTTCTTTTGCTTGTGTGAA
>JAANYP010003012.1:56930-105118 GCA_020465985.1 Centrapalus pauciflorus
CAACCGTGCCAATCTATCGAGAGAGTATGTTTCTTTCATCGGTATGAAGTGAGCTGACTTCGTTAATCGGTCCACGACTACCCAGATGGAGTCGTGCTGTCTTTTGGTTTTCGGCAACTTCGTGACGAAGTCCATTGTTATATGCTCCCACTTCCACTTTGGAACTGGCAGTGGTTGCATATCCCCGAAGGGTTTCTGGTGTTCTACCTTAACCATTTGACATACTCTGCAGCTTTCAACTTATTGACCGATGTCTTTCTTCATTCCTGGCCACCAGTAGTCAGCTTTCAGATCGAAATACATCTTTGAGCTGCCAGGATGAACAGATAATTTGGACTTATGAGCTTCAGAAAGAAGAGTGCTGCGAATAGAACCATATTTAGAAATCCAGATTCGGTTTCCCTTGAGGCAATGAAGTCCCAATTGATTTAGAGTTAGAAATTGTAGCTGCCCTTTAAGATTTTCAGAACAAAAATTCTCTTCTTTCAGTGCTTCAGCTTGAGCAACTCGGATGTCTTCAATAAGATCATAAGAGAATACTACAGGAGTCAGGGCATAGCAGCACTTTTCCGGATAGACTTTCCTACTCAAAGCATCCGCGACAACATTAGCTTTGCCGGGATGATATAGAATCTCGCAATCATAGTCCTTAATAAGTTCCAAGGACCGGCGTTGTTTCATATTTAGATCCTTTTGAGTGAAAAGATGTTTGAGACTTTTGTGATCGGTGTAAAGCTGACACCGAGTCCCATAGAGATAGTGACGCCAAATCTTTAGAGCAAAGGTAACGGCAGCCAACTCAAGATCATGAGTTGGTGCACTTTTCTCGTAGTCCTTTAATTGCCTTGAAGCGTAAGCAATAACCTTTCCCCTTTGCATGAGTACACATCCTAAGCCAGTACCAGATGCATAGCTGTAGACAACAAAATCATCATTGCCTTCTGGTAAAGCTAGAATCGGCGCTTGAATAAGCTTCTGTTTCAGAATGTCAAATGCCTCTTGCTGTTTATCGGACCAAACGAAAGGAGTATTCTTTCGTGTTAGCATCGTTAGAGGTACAACAATCTTCGAGAAATCCTTTATGAATCGCCGATAATAACCGGCCAATCCAAGGAAACTTCGGATTTCTGAGGCATTACGAGGCGTTTGCCATTTCTGAACGGCCTCGACTTTAGAAGGATCAACGGAAATCCCTTCGCCAGAAACAACATGGCCAAGGAACTGAATCTATAAGAATCAAAGTAGAAATTCAAGTTCTAATGTAAATCAAAGAATACTTAGGAAATAGCTCAAGACATATATAATAGAAATTATACCTGTCTGAGCCAAAATTCGCACTTAGAGAATTTTGCGTAGAGTCTTTCTTTTCATAATAACTCTAACAATTGCCGCAGACGAATAGAATGATCAGCCTCCGTTTTGGAGTAAATCAGAATATCGTCTATGAATACGATAACTGATTTATCCAACATAGGTCTGCACACGCGATTCATGAGATCCATGAACGCCGCTGGTGCATTTGTCAAGCCAAACGGCATTACAAGAAATTCATAATGACCGTATCTCGTTCGGAAGGCTGTCTTTGGAACATCCTCATCTCTGACTTTTAATTGATGATACACAGAACGAAGATCGATTTTCGAAAAGTAGCTGGCTCCTTGTAGCTGATCAAACAGATCATCGATTCTGGGCAGAAGATACTTATTCTTTATTGTTACCTTGTTCAACTCACGGTAGTCGATGCACATACGAAAAGTTCCGTCTTTCTTTTTAACGAATAAGACAGGTGTACCCCACGGAGATGAACTTGGTCGGATAAATCCCTTTTCTAACAGCTCTTGCAATTGTTTTGACATTTCCTGCATTTCTGCAGGTGCAAGTCTGTAGGGAGCTTTTGCAATGGGAGCCGCACCAGGAACCAAGTCAATTCCGAACTCAACTTGACGTTCTGGTGGCACTCCGGAAATATCATCAGGGAATACGTCTGGGAACTCACAGACGATCGGGATATCAGATAAAGATTTCTTCTCAGAGTTAGATTCAGATAAGGCATAGCACAGATAGGATTCGTGACCCTTAGATAAATATTTGTAAGCTTTCTCTACAGAAATGAAGCAGTGAGCACCTTTACGCTTCTCGCCCTTGATCTCCAATACTCGGCCGTCTGAAGACTTGATTCTGATGAGTCGGCGGTTGCAGACGATCGTAGCCTCGTTATTCATTAGCCAGTCCATGCCGATAATGACGTCGAACTCTTTCAACGGAATCGGAATAAGGTCGAGGTTGAATACGATATTATCGACAAGCAGTGTGCAGTTTCGATAAACAGAATCAGCCATAACATAGTTGTTACTGGCTGTCTCAATATCAAGTATAACAGGAAGCTTTGACGGGGATTTAGATAATCTTGATGCAAAGGAAGTCGATATGAAGGAACGACTCGCGCCGGAATCAAATAATACTCGGGCAGAAATGGAGTTAAGTAAAAACATACCCGTAACAACATCAGGGGTTTCCTTTGCTTCTTCAGCCGTCATCTGAAACACACATGTCCTTGCTGTTGGTGTTGCAACAGAACTCTTCACTGTAGACCCTCCAACCGACGACTGTGACTGATAACGTTGCCCGCTTCGACACTGATACATAAAATGTCCTCTTTTTCCGCATTTTGCACATCCACGTCCCTGCTGTGGGCATTCTTCACTACTATGACCGATTCTGTTGCAAGCAAAGCATGTGACGTCATCTGGATTACATAGTCCCATGTGTGACTTTCTGCATCTCTTGCAGAACCGCGGCTCGTTCGTTAGTGAATACGCTTGGGCTTTCGGCTGCGAACTATACTGCTGAGATTGCTGAGGTTGCTGGGACTGAGACTTATTTGGCTTAAAGAATCTACCAAATCGCTGTTTCTTCGGAGGTGATGGACATGTCGGGTTAGTAGACGGAGCATAGAGCTGATCACCGTATTCTAAATAACCTCGCTCGATTTGTCTAGCTGCTTCTACCATTTCCAAGTAACTTTTGTATTTTATCGCGCTCATCGGATGCCGATATTTAGGGTTAAGTCCTACGCGAAATCTATTCATCTTTCTCTCCTCGGTAGCTACTTGATACGAAGAGTAACTGCATAATCTCGAGAATTCATGCTCGTATTCATCAACAGTCTTTGTTCCTTGAGTCAGCTGCATCAGTTGAACCTTCATCTTATCTTGTTGGTCGATCGGACAATATTTTGCATTGAACATATCTAAGAACTGGTTCCACTCTAGAGTCTGAATAATTTCTTCACCGTATATGCTTCTCTGGGTTTTCCACCATGCACGGGCAGCACCGACGAACAACGCAGACGCATAACTCACTTTCTTTGAATCTAAGCAGTTAGAGATTCTGAAGATCTCTTCAGTATGACTGATCCAATCCATCGCCTGAATTGGATTCACTGTACCCTCGAAGTTCAGGGCACCGCTCGCTTTGAAATCTTTGAATTTACAACCTTTAGGCTGCACAATTTGGGTTTCAGGGTTTGTGTTATCAGAATCAGATTCTTCATTATTCTGGACTTGCTTTTCTTTTCTTTTATTCTTTTTATCTTCTCGTCTTTTAGCTTCGGCCTCATCTCTGGCCTGAAACTGTTCTTGCATTGTCTTATTTTGTTGTTCAGAATGTTGGGCTAAAAGTTGTTGCATCATTTCAAACATTTGTTGAGGGGTCATGTTGTTGGGAATGTCACCTGATCCTGACATCTTTTCTCAAATTAAAATTATTCAACTATCAGTTTATAGACTTAGATCTATGTACCCTTTTTCCCATCCTAATAGTCTGTACATCCTATCTCAGTTCAATCCACCTAAATGATTGATACATATGTATTGCTTCAGTTTGAGACCAAGTATACTCCCGTAATACTTGATTCACTCAAACTATGGGCTCTGATACCATCCTGTGAAGACCTCCCCTTACGGGGCGGTCCTCAGAGTCTAGGTCCCACAAATTGCAATACAATATCAATCATACTAAGATAGGGTAATTAGTTGCGGAATTAAAAATTACATGTACATACAGATTAGGATTTAAGTTAACATTGATTACATATTTCAAATGAAAGTTATAAAAGGGTACCATCTAATCTAATCATTACATCATAGAATAATATCAAATCTACCCAAAACCACAACATTTGCTGTCTTCCAATCAGTACCGAAAGGTTTTGTTGTGTAGTGGTCTATGGAAACTTCTGTCTTGATCTTTATAAGACCTATGAACTAGGTCCAGCAGGTTACTTTCCTTTGCTTTTTCCTGTAAAGTGTAAATGTAGCAACTGTAAGCAATGCTTAGTGAGTATATAGATTTTCAAATCAACATGCATGGTCAAGCGGATCATCAGTCTAGCGTGATATGTCATGGCTGCCGCTACAGCCCTCATGATTGAGATATAGAATTCATAGAATCGGATGATGTTCAGGCCACACTCACGCTTAAATCGTGAGGATCAGCCACATACTGGGCTAGCTACCAGTAAGTCAATATGGCGGAACATCGGAGGTCATTACCTAGTCCATAAGAACTGGTGAATAAGCCAGGTCTAGAACAAAAGACCATCAAGGCTAATCAAGCTGAATAAATCTATCAAGTGTCTGATCAATAGTGAAAGCTTAAGTCATAGAAGTCATGATAGCAATGAATCATAAAGAAATGTCTGAAGAAGTCTTAAATGCAATATGAAATAATAATCAAATAGCTATCATGATCCACTGGGCAACACCGAACCATGGTGTGCACATGTCTCAATCCAGCTGATAAAATGAATGTCAATAAATCTAACATCAACAATATATCTCAACCGGAAACTCAACATGTTAAATCTGAATATCTATAACTCACTGGTCTGGGTCTTTATCAAACAGATGTAAAATCTGCCACCTGAGTTATCTCAGGATTTTATCTTTGTCAATCTGATCTGTCAGTTCAAGTCTTTGACCCGCCTTAAATCTTTTAAATCTTTAGATCTTTGTTCAGAATTTCACTGAACCTGTCCAGAATTTATAATATCAATATCATGTCAATTTCATCATCTTTTAGTCTTTATAATCTTTAATTCTATCTGATTCTGATAACTAATAATCTTATAAATCTTTAATTTATATTCTTTGTTTCATAATTTCTCAAAAGCTTTATGTATATATAACCATGCGAATAATCATTTATCTAATTAAATATAAAAATCATCATTTAGGATTCGGACCAACCCGGATTCGGATCCATCCGGATTGGGGATCCGGATTCGGATCCAACCGAATTGAACACCCGGATTGGCTCATCCGAAATAGTAATCAATTTCGGACCAAGTGGTGTCCGAAACAATCATCCGAATTTAGGATATAGTAACCGAATTAGGATCATCCGAAAATAATGGAATCCGAAATGGACTCATCCGAATTCAAGATGGGATCCGAATTGGGCACATCATCCGGATTCGGTTCCAACCGAATTCGGACTCAAAGACTTAGAATTTTCCAGAAAAATGTTCTTCATGTTCTTATATATATTCATACGGATTTTTCCATTTTTACTCTAAAAATTCATTTTAGTCACATGCAATGTAATATTAAGTTGTCTCAACATTATTTGAGTATTTTTATATAATTTCATTGATCAAAAACATCTTAATTTGATCAAGATCATCAAAAAATATGAAATTTTGTCAAGAACACTATTTTGTCAAAATTTCCGATTTCTTCCATATTTTGGATGATCTAACCCAAAATTTTTGTTTCTATAACTTCTATTAACTAAATTTCATCATAATATACTAATTTCATATACATGCAACACCTAAATCTCACACTTTAATTCTTTGGTTTCGGTTTCTCATAAAACCGAACCAAACAATCAAAATATGTAAATTTTAAGTGAATTTTACCTCAAATTTTGCAGATTCTTGTTGATTGTTGCTAATTGTAACTCTTCCTTGTCTTAGTTCTTGAATTAATTGCAAAATTGATGGATTTCTTGAATTATTTTGGACTTAACCGGATATATAGAGAGAGAGAGAGAGTAGAGAGAGAAAGAGATTTAGGTGATAATGATCTTAATGGATCATTATTTCAGTTTTTATATTTTAATTCAATTTAACCCACTTCTATTTTTGTATTTTATATCTCTTTTATTTTTCTCATCTTAATTATATCATAAATATAATTTAAAATTATATTTATTTAATAAATTTTCTTTCTTAATTAATATTTGTAACATAAATAATATAACAAATTATATTATTATCTCAAAATCACATATTACATAATCGACACAAGTTAGGTTGTTACATAATTAATTTTGACCTAAGTTTTATTACTCATGGAGTGGAATGAAATTGAATTGAATTGAATATCTGTATATAACCTAGGTTTATGAAATTACCTGATTAATTTTAACCTAAGTTTTATTTCTCTTGGGATGGAATGCAATTGAACTGAATTGAATATCTGTATATAACCTAGGTTCATGAAATTACCTGATTAGTTTTAACCTAAGTTTTATTACTCATGGAATGGAATGCAATTGAATTGAATATCTGTATAAAACTTAGGTTCATGAAATTACCTTATTAATTTTAACCTAATTTTTATTTCTCATGAAATGGAATGCAATTGAATTGAATATCTGTATATAACCTAGGTTCATGAAATTACCTGATTAATTTTAACCAAAGTTTTATTATTACTCAGGGAATGGAATGCAATCGAATTGAATTGAATATCTATATATATCCTAGGTTCATGAAATTACCTAATTAATTTTAACCTAAGTTTTATTACTCATGAAATGGAATGCAATTTAATTGAATTGAATATCTGTATAAAACCTAGGTTCATGAAATTACCTGATTTATTTTAACCTAAGTTTTGTTACTCATGGAATGGAATGTAATTGAATTTAATTGAAATATTGTATATAACCTAGGTTCACGAAATTACCTGATTAATTTTAACCTAACTTTTATTACTAATGGAGTGGAATGAAATTGAATTGAATTGAATATCTGTATATAACCTAGGTTCATAAAATTATCTGATTAATTTTAACCAAAGTTTTATTTCTCATGGGATGGAATGCAATTGAATTGAATTGAATATTTGTATATAACATAGGTTCATGAAATTACGTGATTAATTTTAACCTAAGTTTTATTACTCAGGGAATGTAATTAATGCAATTGAATTGAATTGAATATCTGTATATAACCTAGGTTCATGAAATTACCTGATTAATTTTAACCTAAGTTTTATTATTCATGGGATGGAACACAATTGAATTGAATTGAAAATCTGTATTTAACCTATGTTCATGAAATTACCTGATTAATTTTAACCTAAGTTTTATTTCTCATGGAATGGAATGCAATTGAATTGAATTGAATATCTGTATATAACCTAGGTTCATGAAATTACCTGATTAATTTTAACCAAATTTTTATTACTCAGGGAATGTAATGCAATTGATTGAATTGAATATCTATATATAACCTAGGTTCATGAAATTACCGGATTAATTTCAACCTAAGTTTTATTATTCATGGGATGGAACACAATTGAATTGAACTGAAAATCTGTGTATAACCTATGTTCATGAAATTACCTGATTAATTTTAACCTAAGGTTTATTACTCATGGAGTGGAATGAAATTAAATTGAATTGAATATCTGTATATATCCTAGGTTCATGAAATTACATGATTAATTCTAACCTAAGTTTTATTTCTCATGGAATGCAATTGAATTGAATTGAATATCTGTATATAACCTAGGTTCATGAAATTACCTGAGTAATTTTAACCAAATTTTTATTACTCAGGGAATGTAATGCAATTGATTGAATTGAATATCTATATATAACCTAGGTTCAAGAAATTACCTGATTAATTTTAACCTAAGTTTTATTATTAATGGGATGGAACACACTTGAATTGAATTGAAAATCTGTATATAACCTATGTTCATGAAATTACCTGATTAATTTTAACCTAAGGTTTATTACTCATGGAGTGGAATGAAATTAAATTGAACTGAATATCTGTATATAACCTAGGTTCATGAAATTACCTTATTAATTTTAACCTAAGTTTTATTATTACTTAGGGAATGGAATGCAATCGAATTGAATTGATATCTATATATAAACCAGGTTCATGAAATTACCTAATTAACTTTATCCTAAGTTTTATTACTCATTTAATGGAATGCAATTTAATTGAATTGAATATCTGTATATAACATAGGTTCATGAAATTACCGAATTAATTTTAACCTAAGTTTCGTTACTCAAGGAATGGAATGTAATAAAATTGAATCGAAATACTGTATATAACCTAGATCCATGAAATTACCTGATTAATTTTAACATAAGTTTTATCACTCATGGAATGTAATGCAATTGAATTGAATTGAATATCTGTATATAACCTAGGTTCATGAAATTACCTTATTAGTTTTAACCTAAGTTTTATTATTCATGGGATGGAACACAATTGAATTGAATTAAAAATTTGTATATAACCTATGTTCATGAAATTACCTGATTAATTTTAACCTAACTTTTATTTCTCATGAAATGGAATGCAATTGAATTGAATTGAATATCTGTATATAACCTAGGTTCATGAAATTACCTGATTAATTATAACCTAAGTTTTATTTCTCATGGAATGGAATGCAATTGAATTGAATTGAATATATGTATATAACCTAGGTTCAAGAAATTACCTGATTAGTTTTAACCAAATTTTCATTACTCAGGGAATGTAATGCAATTGAATTGAATTGAATTGAATATCTATATATAACCTAGGTTCATGAAATTACCGGATTAATTTCAACCTAAGTTTTATTATTCATGGGATGGAACACAATTGAATTGAACTGAAAATCTGTATATAACCTATGTTCATGAAATTACCTGATTAATTTAACCTAAGGTTTATTACTCATGGAGTAGAATGAAATTAAATTGAATTGAATATCTGTATATATCCTAGGTTCATGAAATTACATGATTAATTCTAACCTAAGTTTTATTTCTCATGGAATGGAATGCAATTGAATTGAATTGAATATCTGTATATAACCTAGGTTCATGAAATTACCTGATAAATTTTAACCTAAGTTTTATTACTCACGGAATAGAATGCAATTGAGTTGAATTGAATATCTGTATATAACCTAGGTTCATGAAATTACCTGATTAAATTTAACCTAAGTTTTGTTACTCATCGAATGGAATGTAATTGAATTGAATTGAAATACAGTATATAACCTAGGGTCATGAAATTACCTGATTAGTTTTAACCTAAGTTTTATTACTCATGGAATGGAATGCAATTGAATTAAATTGAATATCTGTATATAACCTAGGTTCATGAAATTACCTGATTAATTTTAACCTAAGTTTTATTTCTCATGGAATGGAAAGCAATTGAATTGAATAGAGTATCTGTATATAACCTAGGTTCATGAAATTACCTGATTAATTTAACCTAAGTTTTATTGCTCATGGAATGGAATGCAATTGAATTGAATTGAATATCTGTATATAACCTAGGTTCATGAATTTACCTGATTAATTTTAACCTAAGTTTTATTTCTCATGGAATGGAAAGCAATTGAATTGAATAGAGTATCTGTATATAACCTAGGTTCATGAAATTACCTGATTAATTTAACCTAAGTTTTATTGCTCATGGAATGGAATGCAATTGAATTGAATTGAATATCTGTATATAACCTAGGTTCATGAAATTACATGATTAATTCTAACCTAAGTTTTATTTCTCATGGAATGGAATGCAATTGAATTGAATTGAATATCTGTATATAACCTAGGTTCATGAAATTACCTGAGTAATTTTAACCAAATTTTTATTACTCAGGGAATGTAATGCAATTGATTGAATTGAATATCTATATATAACCTAGGTTCAAGAAATTACCTGATTAATTTTAACCTAAGTTTTATTATTAATGGGATGGAACACACTTGAATTGAATTGAAAATCTGTATATAACCTATGTTCATGAAATTACCTGATTAATTTTAACCTAAGGTTTATTACTCATGGAGTGGAATGAAATTAAATTGAACTGAATATCTGTATATAACCTAGGTTCATGAAATTACCTTATTAATTTTAACCTATGTTTTATTATTACTCAGGGAATGGAATGCAATCGAATTGAATTGATATCTATATATAACCCAGGTTCATGAAATTACCTAATTAACTTTATCCTAAGTTTTATTACTCATTTAATGGAATGCAATTTAATTGAATTGAATATCTGTATATAACATTGGTTCATGAAATTACCGAATTAATTTTAACCTAAGTTTCGTTACTCATGGAATGGAATGTAATAAAATTGAATCGAAATACTGTATATAACCTAGATCCATGAAATTACCTGATTAATTTTAACATAAGTTTTATCACTCATGGAATGTAATGCAATTGAATTGAATTGAATATCTGTATATAACCTAGGTTCATGAAATTACCTTATTAGTTTTAACCTAAGTTTTATTATTCATGGGATGGAACACAATTGAATTGAATTAAAAATTTGTATATAACCTATGTTCATGAAATTACCTGATTAATTTTAACCTAACTTTTATTTCTCATGGAATGAAATGCAATTGAATTGAATTGAATATCTGTATATAACCTAGGTTCATGAAATTACCTGATTAATTATAACCTAAGTTTTATTTCTCATGGAATGGAATGCAATTGAATTGAATTGAATATCTGTATATAACCTAGGTTCAAGAAAATTACCTGATTAGTTTTAACCAAATTTTTATTACTCAGGGAATGTAATGCAATTGAATTGAATTGAATTGAATATCTATATATAACCTAGGTTCATGAAATTACCGGATTAATTTCAACCTAAGTTTTATTATTCATGGGATGGAACACAATTGAATTGAACTGAAAATCTGTATATAACCTATGTTCATGAAATTACCTGATTAATTTTAACCTAAGGTTTATTACTCATGGAGTAGAATGAAATTAAATTGAATTGAATATCTGTATATATCCTAGGTTCATGAAATTACATGATTAATTCTAACCTAAGTTTTATTTCTCATGGAATGGAATGCAATTGAATTGAATTGAATATCTGTATATAACCTAGGTTCATGAAATTACCTGATTAATTTTAACCTAATTTTTATTACTCACGGAATAGAATGCAATTGAGTTGAATTGAATATCTGTATATAACCTAGGTTCATGAAATTACCTGATTAAATTTAACCTAAGTTTTGTTACTCATGGAATGGAATGTAATTGAATTGAATTGAAATACAGTATATAACCTAGGGTCATGAAATTACCTGATTAGTTTTAACCTAAGTTTTATTACTCATGGAATGGAATGCAATTGAATTGAATTGAATATCTGTATATAACCTAGGTTCATGAAATTACCTGATTAATTTTAACCTAAGTTTTACTTCTCATGGAATGGAAAGCAATTGAATTGAATAGAGTATCTGTATATAACCTAGGTTCATGAAATTACCTGATTAATTTAACCTAAGTTTTATTGCTCATGGAATGGAATGTAATTGAATTGAATATCTGTATATAACCTAGGTTCATGAATTTACCTGAATAATTTTAACCTAAGTTTTCTTACTCATGGAATGTAATGCATTTGTATTGAATTGAATATCTGTATATAACCTAGGTTCATGAGATTACCTGATTAATTTTAACCTAAGTTTTATTATTCATGGGATGGAACACAATTGAATTGAATTGTAAATCTGTATATAACCTATGTTCATGAAATTACCTGATTAATTTTAACCTAAGTTTTATTACTCATGGACTGGAATGAAATTGAATTGAATTGAATATCTATATATAACCTAGGTTCATGAAATTACCTGATTAATTCTAACCTATGTTTTATTACTCATGGAATAGAATGCAATTGAGTTGAATTGAATATCCATATATAACCTAGGTTCATGAAATTACCGGATTAATTTTAACCTAATTGAAGCATTCGGTTAGTGTTTTGATAGATATGATAGACGATATGATGATAGACGGGACTATCGGGATGACCGCCATTATGAAAGGCGAGACGATAGGAGAGATGATCGCAGTGATGATCGACGCGATTATGACCGTAGGTAACACATCCAACAATTCAATTCTTCTACTGTAGGTAACACATCCAACAATTCAACTGCACCATAAATTCTATCTGATCCATCTTCATCCACTTCATACCCACAACTTCATCCATTGATACATCTGCGGTCGAATCTACTCCAGAAATACCCTCGCATATCATGCCAAACATCCTTCTTTCACCTGAACACATTCAACCCGAACCGGAACCAGTGGTACCTTCACTAGAAACCATTGACCATGAATCATCCTCCATTCCCACTCTTACCACTGAGATACCATCTCGTTCACCCCTTCCACACGAGACAAAATGGACCAGAAGTCACCCAACCGATTAAATTATTGGTGATGTCTCAACCGGTGTCCAAACCTGAAGGGCGTCTGCTAATGAATGTCTCTTTGCATCATTCCTTAGTATGATAGACCCAGCTCGTGTGGATGAAGCCTTAAAAGATCTGGACTGGATTGTTGCAATGCAAGAAGAGCTCAACCAGTTTTAACAGCTCTAAGTATGGCGGTTAGTTCCCAAGCCCAAAGACCGAACAATTATCAGAACGAAGTGGATCTACAAGAACAAACGAGACGAAAATGGCATCGTGATAAGAAACAAAGCGAGACTTGTCGCCAAAGGCCACTGAAAATAAGAAGGGATAGATTATGACAAGACCTTCGCTCCAGTTGCACGGATTGAAGCTATCAGAATCTTCTTGGCGTACGCGGCACACAAAGACTTCAAAGTGTACCAGATGGATGTCAAGACAGCCTTTCTTAATGGTGAACGTAATGAAGAGGTGTACGTTGAACAATCACAAGGATTTGTTGATGCACATAAACCTAACCATGTTTATGTGCTAGACAAAGCCCTCTATGGTTTGAAACAAGGACCTCGCGCATGGTATGACAATGTCTCTAACTTTCTTATCTCTGCTGGCTTCAGCAAGGGTGTGGTGGACACAACACTGTTCACAAATAGGGAAGGCCCACACATAATTCTAGTTTAAATATATGTCGACGACATTATATTTGAATCTACTGACAGTAACTTCCGTAAGGATTTTTCATCTCTAATAGCGTCCAGGTTCGAGATGAGTATGATGGAGGAAATGAATTTTTTAATCGGATTACAAGTCAAACAACTTGAAAATGGGATTTTTGTGAACCAGTCAAAATATACTCTAGACATTCTCAATAAGTATAAGTTAGACTCTTGCACGAGTATCGCAACTCCCATGGCTTCCAAGTGTAAGTTAGACACCGATCCTTTTGGGAAAAGTGTCGATAACACAACTTACAGAGGGATGATAGGATCCTTACTGTATCTGAGTGCTAGTAGACCTGATATAATATTTTCAACATGTCTTTGTGCTTGTTTTCAGGCCGACCCGAAAGAATCACACCTGACTGCGGTAAAACGCATTTTTCGTTATCTTAAGGGTACACCCGATCTTGGTCTCTGGTATCCAAAGGGAACCGATTTTGATCTTAATGCCTTTTCAAATGCTGATTTTGCAGGTTGTAGAGTTGACAGGAAAAGCACATCAGGCGGAATACAGTTCTCCGGTATCCTATTTAGGTCATTGGTTAACTAGGTCATTGGTTATCCTAAGATTGCGTTTGGTAGAGAGAATCAATCGAAAAGAAAGGAATGAAGATAAATTGTTAGTTAGGAGTCACGAATTACATATATACATTCTCTATGAATTATCAAGTTGCATCAATGTGTAGGTTAAAATTTAATTTTTTTTATTTCTCTAGCAATAGTGGAGAATTAAGTATAAACTAAAATTTCGGAAAGACAATTACATTTAGTCCTTGAACTTTTTATTGGACCGTATGGGTCAATCTACTTCCAAATTCTTTCCCATTTAGGTTATTGGTTAACTAGATGAGTGGTCCTCCAAAAAGCAGAATTGTGTTTCAACATCCACAGCAGAAGCTGAGTATGTAGCAGCTGCAAGCTGTTGCTCTCAAGTGCTGTGGATGAGAACACAACTACGTGATTATGGATTCTCGCTCACCAACATCGTAATTTACTGCGATTCTCGAAGTGCGATTGCTATATCTTGTAATCCCGTGCAGCACTCACGAATGAAACATATAGATATCAAGTATCATTTTATTAAAGATCATGTAGAAAAGGGAACAGTTGATTTATATTTAGTAGGCACGAAATATCAACTTGCTGATATTTTTACTAAAGCTTTATACGAACCTCGTTTTCAGTTTTTAGTATCACATATCGGCATGTTGAATCCAACTTCTAGTTAAATATCAGACATTGTCCAAAATAATTCTATTTCAAACATTCATGTTTGAAATTTCTATTTTAGAATAAATCTGTTATTTAAATTTAAGGGGTGTGTCTCAAAATTAAATTTCAATATTTCCTTATCTATGTACATCTTTAACAATTAATGATCCTGACAAATTGCTATATGAATTGCTCATCAATGAGTGGGACACAAAATTATTCAGGTTTGTCTGTATCTTTAAGGTTGAATAGGTTCAAGAAATTTATCTGAGGGGGAGTATAATTAGGATGTACGATTATATTTTTCTTGTTGTTTTTAACCTCTCTATAATTTTCAATTTTAGGTTGTTTAATTTTTAAATCTTACGTTTAATATAATATGTCAGAAACTTACAAAATAATTTTATTTGTTTTAAATACATCAAAAAGTAAAAAATATTTTTATTTTCTATTTTATTTTATTTTTGTTTTAACTTTATTTATAAAGAAAAACACAAAAATATTTTTTTCTGCAATTAATTTTTTTATTTTCAAAGAAAAGTACAAAAAGATTTTTTATTTGGGCTCATTTTGATCAAAATTCTTTTAGCTCATTTTGTTGAAATTGAAGAAACCTGTTGGCCCATGTAAATTTTATTTTGGGCGCGGACCTTCTCCTCCCGACCTAACCCGCCTTTCATTTAAATAGGCGGGTCAAAGGTCAAACTTTTCACTTTCTTCTCCTTTAAGATTTCTGTCTTCTTCTTCTTCTCTCACACCCACCGTCGAACACCACCGTAGTTTCCACCATTGTTGTCGATCAACATCATCAAGCCACCCGTTTTCCTTCTTTTTCTTGCATTTTCCGACTTCGGCACCATCAAGTAACCTTCTTTTAACTATATTTCAGTATTTAACTTCCTACTTAGTGTGTTTGAATTTCAAAATTTTAAAGCTTATTAGTTTCAGTTTTTACTCATTTTAGGACATAT
The DNA here is from genome assembly GCA_020465985.1 of Centrapalus pauciflorus. Lineage (NCBI taxonomy): Eukaryota > Viridiplantae > Streptophyta > Magnoliopsida > Asterales > Asteraceae > Centrapalus > Centrapalus pauciflorus. Next base: position 72,367 of record JAANYP010003012.1, read on the forward strand.
AATCTGCTATTTTTAACATAGTGTAGTTACGCAAAATGTTCATTGCATGTTTTTAGACTAGGATCTGCATTTTCATGCATTTTTGTAGATTTTTGAACTGTTCACGTTGCATGTATGCATGAAAATTAACTGCTGTTTTTGTCTAAGTATCGAACTCGGACCATCCGAATTCGGACCATTCCCGAATTCAGATGAAAATACTTAGAAAAATTTCAAATTTTCAACAGTTCCAACCGAATTCGGACCACTGTGCATCCGAATTCGGGCAACTGTTCATCCATATCCGGACCACTGTGTATCCGAATTCGGTCCATATCTGCATTGTTCAAAATTTTTAATTATTTTTCTAAGTTTCCTTCATCATTCACTATGCAACCGAATTCGGATCTCATCCGAATTCTGATTTCATCTGAATTCGGACCTCTTCATTACATGTCCATGCATTCTCATCCGGACTTTGGACTGAACCGAATTCGGACTACTGTACATCCGAAATTTGGCTCATCCGAAAGTCAACATTTAGCATTTTTCCAAAATTTTTCCATTTTTGCATTTTCATCCAAAATCAAAAATCCAAAAATATTTCCAGTCATTTGCATCATTGGTTAGAGTTAGGATCAGTGTTTGAGTGAAAATATTTGTTCTAACATTGGTCTCTTAACGATTGACTTTGGACTTTATTCAGTAGAATTCTCATTCTACTAATAAAGACCTGATGCTTTAAACAGAACATGCGATTTCTATTTCACACTAATCCCGGACTTAGTATCAATGTCGTATTCTATTGAGTCTTCTATTCTAACTCTGATGCATTTTTACAGGACTCATGGAACCAGTGGTTGTTCTAACCATGCCCCATTAACCAATCCCTAACAACAATGCCCAACTTCCAGAAGAATCCATCCTATCCCAATCCCAGTTCGTCGAGTTCTTTGCGCATAACTGGCAACTCGACGTATCTACCCTTCGCCGTGAAGCTGAGAATATTGCATTCGATATTCTCAAAAACCACCCACTGTACTACTCACTATCCACCGCCATCTCTGTACCCCAAATATACCTTCAACATTCTGGCATCATCTCAATTTTGTATCTGATGCCGAACCATACTTCACCCCCACAATTGACTGTATTCCAGTCAAGATCACAACCGATGCAATCTGCCACATTCTACGCCTCCCAGCCGAAGCCTATTCCGTATCTCGACTTTACTTTGCCCCAATCCCCTCTCTTCTAGAAACCTTGGAAGAAATCAAGAGTCTGGGATATGATGGCCCTCTGACTAAGCCATCTGATTTCCGCACAAAGAATCTTCAAGCACATTGGAGGATTCTATTCGACAAACTCAACAAGTGTTTCACCGCGAAACATGTTGGCCATGACTCGACATCAATTCTAGTACTCGCAATGTTTGCAGCATTCACATATGATCGTCACTGTGATTATGCTGCTTTTCTATTTGAAGAATTAAAGAGGGTCAATCCGGAAAGAGGAACAAAGCGAGGTCGCAAATACATACCTCTTCAGTGATTTCTTCAGCTCTGATCATTCAATACGCCATGGATAATGACGATGATATTCATGAACGACCCGAGGCCGACGTGTACATGACAGCTAGAATTCAAAAGTTAAACCTTCCAAAGGGGACTCCCACAGTTCCGGTAATGCCAATTCCGCTATCTCTGCTACAGAGAGTAGTGTAAACAGAACGAGTTAGGGATTATGTCAAGGAATTCTATCCGGATGAGGCTTAGTTAGAACCGACTGAGCATACCCAATCCGAAGGTGAGGCTTGAGTGAGTGAGTCTGAAGGAGATGAGGCGGAAGTACAAAAAACATTGGGTCTAGGTGAGCGGGAGATTGCTCATGAAAGAGAGGGTGTTATTGGTGAGGAAGCAGAGACCGCGGATTTTGAAAGGACCGTCTCTGTCTTACGAGGGATCGAGGTAACATCTGAGGGAGATCTAAGCCCAATCAGCCGGACTCACTTAATGTCCTCTCAAAAGGACATTACTTCATTCCACGGGGATTTAGCACATACTCCATCACCCTCTCACTCGGAGAGTCGTGATGTTGAAATCGGTCACGTGTCGCCCAAGTGACAAAACGTCCTTCGCCCACAGCTCACTCCCCACCCCCACACACAATGCACGACGCCTTTGTGGTGTCCCGAGATGAAAGAGCTGCCTTCTTGGCAGCTCCACAAACTTCCGGATCTATGCATCCCACAATGGAGCCAGTAGTGATGGAACGAAGACCTAAAGTTGCATCATCAATGCCGTCAACTTCAGGCCATCCCGAGATTAATCTCGAGATGCTAACAGCAGCTTTACGTTCTGCTGGAGTTATCACCCGGGCTGACCTGGACGCCCAGAAGGTGGTTGCTGAAGACAGACATATCGTCCTTCTCTAATTTATTATGGGTAAGGGTGTCGCTTCTGAGGATCTGCCTCCACCAGGAACCCGTTCAGTCCAATCACGGCTTTCTGACCTTTCTGACAAGATAGACGCGCTAACAAGTCTAATTCTTCAAGTCCAGGAGAAGCTCAACTCCCGAATGGACCATCTTGAGTCGGCGGTAATAGAGCTACAGCTCCGTCCTCAGGCTAAATCCGAGAAATGGAAACATGATGATCAGGACGACCCTGATCTCCATGAGGGGGAGAAGCGCCGAAAAATTCAGTTTGAGGACCTGATCATGATTGTAAGGGGAGCCGAATCAGAGGTAGCAGATATACAAGGGTCTGGGGAACAGAGGTTTGAGGCTCAGGAAATGCTAGAAGACGAGTCGTTAGTAGAAGGTCCGGCTCCATTGGATCCCATGTCAGCAATGGTCGAGTATGAACCCGTTCATGAAAAAGTCGAAATCATATTGGTGTCTGATTCAGACTTTGATATTGATGACGACTATCCCTTACTTACTCCAAAACCTGAGCCCGAGTCGCCAGAGAAATCATCCTCATCATTCGAATTTTTAAACTCCCCGCCACACGTACCACAACAAGAGATCCTATCTTCAATTCAAGTGCCCTCCACTCTCAAAGAATCCCTGTTAATCCAAAGCCCTCCCATAATCCAAAGTCCTCCCCAAGTCCAATCTGTACCCCAACCTCAAAACCAAGAACCAGAGCCCTCAGAACCTAAACTTGTACACTGTTTTGATGAGACACCTGAAGAGCCTGGTATCCATGACGACAGCAACCTATACAGGGTAAGTTGGTATACTAAAGGTGGGGTACACTCTCTACCAGAGGAACTGAAAGAAGAGCTCAGGGAAGAATGAAGGGGGAAGATTTTCAAACTACTTGAAGCACAGAAAGCTAAAATAGAAGATCCCCCCGTTCAAGGCGTAAAGGAAATTTTGAAAAAGTTTCCAATTGAGCAGCTCCAGAATCCATACTTGGAAGAAAGATTTAAGATGGTCTTCAGGAAGAAACCTGGGTCGTTCAGCAGGCGCTTACTGATGGAACTTATCAATGTTTCGAAAGCTGAACAGGCCGAGTACAATCAAATGATGCTCAGGGAGAAGAGGTCAAAAGACAAAAACTGGTCAAAGTCAAATATAAAAGAAGCTTCTCACCATCACTATATGCAAAAGAGCCAGAGTGTTCTATCCTGCTTTTCAGGTGGAAAGAGAAAATGGAACTGTTGAGGAGTTTCGTGAGAATGATCTTGATTATGTAAATATGGACGACGTTGAGTTTTTGCACGAGAAATTGAAACACAGAATCAAAAACGGTCTGTCTCACATGACAGCCGTAGCCGCACTCACTCGAAGTATGAACCGTTGCTCGATTATCATGTGCTTAAGAGACTTCCAAATGGCAATTGAGAGCACGCTAGTAAAAGTCGGTTTAAGAGCCCCTGAGCAAGACAGCTTCCTGTTAGATTATCATCCTGCTTATAAAGTTGTGCTAAGAGGATAGCTAGAAGTTATTTTTGTGAACCAAAAAGGACATAAACGATTCATGCACTTTGAGGACCTCCCTTGTTACTCCGATGGAACAATCAGATTAGTCAGAGCCGAACTCACAAAACGAATACAAGAATTTGATACTCAGACAAATCCAGAACTCAGACGCTCACCCAAGGAGATACAAAACATCCTCAGTGGCATTGAATGTCTGAACGAAAGGCTACATATTAGGCAAGTGACAAGACGATTCGACGTCATCCTTGGTCTCAGAGAAACAACAGATCATGCCAGAGTTCCTCCACAATGATCTAAAAAGAGGAGATTGTTATATATTTAATTTCGATCTTGTGGATTTATTTTGTAATAAATATTTCTAGGTAATTTATCTTGTAATTTATCTCTAGTTTAGTTTCTTGTTATTAACGTTCAAGGGGCCATTGTGTAATTCCTTGAAACTTGGTTTTATTCCCCTAGGTATATAGTGACCTAGGGTTGTGTGTAAAAAGGCTGACATTTTGAATTTACACGGACATATCATTTACAGCCGCCGCATATTATCAATATTATTCTCTTTGTCTTCTCTCTTCATCATTACGCAATCATTGAGCTTCGATTCTGTTTGTGTGTGATTATTTGAGTGTTTATTAACAAATCGAGTGCTGATAATATCTGGGAATCAAGTATAACACACTTCATAATCGATTTCCATAAACCTGTGTAACTTGACATTCTGGAAAAGTTTCGTTCGCAAACTTAATTAATTAAATTTTCAAAAATGAATTCTAAATAAGTTCGTACGGACTTATAATAAGTTCGTACGAATTTAATAAATTCGTTTTACCAAATTAACTTCGTTATATATTAAGTTCGTGATCCTCAAGTTCGTAATGACTAAATTCGTTCTGACAAGTTCGTGAATCCCTGGATTCTGACAAGTTCGTCACTCAAATTCGTACAAACTTAATATGCTAAGTTCGTAGAACCCTAAATCTGACAAGTCCGTGTAACCCTAGAATCTGACCAGTCCGTGCGTCACAAGTTCGTGAAGGCGCCTAAAAATTGAATTTTTCAAAAAACTCAGATTAATTCAACGTTTTTAAGGCTAAGAACGATGAATCCCACTAGCTAATGAACGCAAGTGATCCTATGTCAGTAAAACTACTGAAATCAACGTAACTCGAGAAAAATTGTGATTTATCCGGAATAAACGCTTAGAAACCTTTGAATGTTCAACGAAACACGAAGAACACACAGAACATTCAATGAAAACTACTTTGATACCAGTTGTAAGGTCCCTCCCTAGCGGATCTATCAAGGCATTTTGGCGTCAAACGAGTGCGGAATCCTCGTTTAACGATAACGGATCAAACACGAATAAACACACAGAAAAACGGAGCCAAACACGATGTTAGTCGACGTAATATCAACTCCACTAACCGTATCTCTCCTCTTGTCCCTCTATGTCTCTCAAAATGTCTAGAAATTATGATTGTCAAGTTCTATCTAATTCTTGAACATAAGTTCATAATATATATGCTAAGTTCGTGCATGGCCCAAGCCCACGAACTTATAAGTTCAAGCCCATGCAACTAAGTTCGTATGAACTTATCAGATATAAGTTCGTATGAACTTATCAGCCATAAGTTCGTATGAACTTATAAACCATAAGTTCATACCTACTAAATCATGAACTTATCAAGCAATCATGAACTTATCATGCAATCATGAAGTTATCATGCAATCAAGAACTTATCAAGAAATTATGAACTTATCATGTAATCATGAACTTATCATGCAATCATGAACTTATCATGCAAACATGAACTTATTACATAAACATGGACATATAATCATGACTTTTACTCATAAGGCCTTATCTATTACAATTGATTATCAATAACAAACTAGACTGCTATCGTCACACCGGGTGTACCAACAGTTTCCACTGATAATAAGTATCCAGTGGAAGACCCATGTCTTTGGCTTGAGCTTTGCCATATTTGAGTTGAAGGGCCTTATAAGCATCGGTATCCACAACAACTTTTCCTTTGCCTTTTGCTGCTTTAAACAGGGCTATTTCAGCTTCCTCTTCTTCTTCCTCGAAATGCTTCCAAGATTAACTGTCTTATATTGCTTGGCCTGTCCCCAGGAATAGATTCCTCCCCCTTAGATGGTGCAGGGCGTGGAGATCTAGCCTGAGTAGACTCAATAGTTTTCTTAGAAACTATGGAAGTACCTACTGCTGCTTGGCCAACTGACGTTAATTTCTCCTTTGAGGGATATGAAGATTTCTCCCCCTTAGACTTTGTCTTCGAGGCAGATTTCTCCTCCTTTGAAAGAGATGGCACTAAGCCTTCAACATCAGCTCTGCCTGAAGGAACAGATCCAATAGGCTTGGCTGCTGCAGTTTTAGGAACAGGTTTGGAACCAACCAGGCTGTGCACTAGGAAAGCCAGATTGTCATTCACATCTGCTAACTGGGTTAGACAGAATTCAAGAGAGGAGGAATAGGAATTGGCAAAGGTTGAAAGCTGGGAAATGGCAGCCTTGTCAGTGTCAGTGAACACCAGACTTTGAAGCTGTGCAACAGTTAGTTCAAGGGATTCTTGCATATCATCAAAGCCTGCTGCCATTGAGTTTGACAGGGATACCACTAAGGTGTTTAGAGATGCTAAGGTGGAGGACAGTGTGGTAGAGTAGGTTTCAGCAATACCTAACAGTTTTTGGAAAATAGCTGTCAAGTTGGACACAGATACCTGTTGGTGAGATAGAAGAGATGAAAGTGATGAGGAGAGCTGTTGCAGCTGTGTAGTGAGCGCAAGCAGCTGTGAGGAACAATCAGGCTGGGGAGCAGGGGTTGGAAAGGATGACTTGAACGAATCAAGAAATCCTTTAAGTTGTGGAGACACGGAGTCTGCAATGCTAGATGGATGGGTAGTCATAGAGGTTTCCAAAGAGCTAACTTTGTTGGACATCACAGAAAGTTGTTCTATCAAAGAAAGATCTTTGGGGGATGGAGGAGTATGGGTGGATTGTCTTGATTGGGTGGATGGTGATGAGTGTGATGGTGATGATTGAGGAGTTTGAGGATCACTGTGTGATGGCAGGGGCACATTTGAAAGATGTTCTATGGCCTGGGCATAAGTCAAGTGACCCAGTTTGGAAGGATCAAGAATACCTTCAGCAGGGGCTGAAACTGCTTCATGAGGTGAGGCTGTGGGTGATGTTTGCCTTTCAGATGTCACTGGTAGAGTGACACCTTCATTAAGACCATGGGTGGTTCCCTCAATAGTGCCTTGGTTTTGAGGCACCTTTTCAAATGATTTTTTTTTTTAATTGTTTTATTAAATAAATTTAGTGTAACTTTTAAGATTTATAATCAAATAGTTTACTATGACTTTGAACTTAAAAAAAATTATGCTTAAAAAAGATATATTTCTATAATTTTATTTGCTTTTAAGCATATAATGAGTAACCGTGGACCGAACCACGGGTAACTGGCTTCTAACGGATAACCGAAGACAGGGTAACTGAAACCGAAAATACGGTACATATTTTAACTACTAACCAAACCGAATCGGACCGTGCACACCCCTACTGCTAGCTCCTTATTGAATAGGGTGGCACCCACTCTTGGTTCTGAAACACCACATCAGCGAAACAGATTCCCCATTTGATCATCCTCCAGCTGAGGTTTGTCATACTTGTCAACAACTGGGAGATGAAGTACTTCCTGAAGAAGAGCTGCAATGATCTCAATAGTTTTGGAAGTGTTGAGAATTCTTCCCCTGATGGTTCTGTTCCTCCTTTCAGCCACTCCATTTTGTTGTGGAGTTCTCACAGTTGAAAAGTTTTAAGATATTCATCTTTCTTCACAGAAGTCCTCAAGAGTACTGTTTTAAATCCAATACCATGATCACTTCTAAGCTATTTAACTTGGGCAGAGTTCAAAACTTCCATCTTTTTGATAAATCAAATAATTTCTCTGGCAGCCTCTCCTTTGGTCTTTAGGAAGATCACCCATGTAAACCCGGAGAACTCATCAACCATTACTAAGGTGTATCTTCTACCTCCTAGACTTGAGACATTAGCAGGTTCAAACAAGTCCATGTGGATTAAGAAGAGAGGTGTAGCAATAGAAAAATTATGTTTGGATTTAAAAGACGTTTTACTCTGCTTACCCTTCTCACAAGCTGTGCAGAGTTTATCCTTAACAAAAGTTATTGAAGGCAAACCTCTTACTAACCCTTTCTTACAGAGTTTGTTGATATTCTTGAAGTTCAGGTTTGATAGCCTTTTGTGTCAGAACCAGTTAAGGTCTGCATTGCTTCTTGAGACAAAATAGGTTTCAGTTGTTGGATCAGCAGATTTCATATCTACCACATATACCCATTTCTTTCTTTATGCACACAACACAACTTTGCCTTGGGAATCCAATATGTACCCTAGGTGCTCATCAAAATTAACCTTATAGCCAGCATCACACAGTTGACTAATGCTTACAAGGTTATGTTTTAGCCAAGACACACAGCCTACTCTGATGAGGATTGCAACACCAGCGTGGAGGGTTCCATATCCATCTGTGGATCCCTAGACACTGTCACAAAATGTGACCTTTGGGCCTTTTTCATGCTTGAGATCACTCAGCAAATCTTTGCAACCTGTCATTTGGCCAGAGCAGCCACTGTCCAAGTACCAAACCTGGCTTGGTTGTTTAACTTGCAGAGTGACATGAGAAATATTAGTTCTTAGGGGAACTCATCATAAGGATGAGTTCTCCTTATTCATCAACATTTGTTGATGGACCACTTAGTTTTACACTAATATTTCTAATTTGGATTGTATCTACTAAGATATTATCCTCAATAACAAGGTTACTTCCAACACTGCTGGATTTTGCAATGTTGGAACTAACAGTGTCAGCAAGCCTTATGTCCTCAGGTTCAGGACAATCCTTGGCCATGGGAGTCTTTTTTCCACACTTATAACATTTTCTCTTTTTGGATTTCTTAAAAGAAGAATACCCAGAAACACATTCTGGTTTATTTCTGTTGGATACCTCAACAGGTTTTACAAATGTTTTACTTGTTTTGGAATAGACAACAAGTTTGTGGAGGGTTCAACAACAACAGCTTTGCATGTATCATCTTTCCTCTTTTTAGGAGGACAGAGATTAAATACAGATAATTTAACTGTTTTCTGTCCTACCACAGGTTTGAAAAAACTTATTTTTCAGCCTTCTCAGGTTGAGCAATGGCTTTGCCTTTGCCTTTACTGAGATGTGATGACTTTTGCTTACTTAAGGTAGCATGTTCATCAATTTTGGTTTTAACAAAAGATTTTCTTTCATTTATAACTTGTTTTCCACTATGATTTAAAAACTTATTTGAAATCACAGCTTCCAACATGAGATTTACTCCTGTTGGATGCAGACTGATTTTCCTTTTGAAAATTTCTTCACAAAGTGTTCAGTATTGAATGGAGGAACAGGTTTCTTACCACCAGCTCTAACATCAAATGTTGTCTGGTTGACAGGATTAATGGCCAAAGCTACAGTCTTAACTTGTTTTCCATTTTGTTGTTTATGTGAACTGGTTGAGCACTTAGCAGGCTGGTTTGATGGAGAACGTATTCCATCACCAGTCTTTGCAACTTTTTTACATAAACTGTCAGTGTTTTGAGGCCTGACAAACCTGTTTGTTGAAATCAACTTTCCATTAACATTCTGAATGAATGTATTTTGAAGCTCACCAAGACAGGACACATCTGTTTTCAGATTCTTGATTTCAACAATTGAAGCCGTTGTATCAAGATCTCCTCCAAGGTAGGCTTGGATTTGAGCAAGAATTTGCTCATTGATACATTGACTGTCTCTTTTAGCTGAATGTCGTCAAGAGTCAACAATCTTTTGAAGCTTGGAGTGCTTTAAATCTGTTTCTCTCTTTTCCTCTAATAAAATAGTATTGATGTGTTTTACTTCATCAAGTTCAGTCCAATCTACAACTGTCCTACAAGAACAACTAGCCTTGATAGCTACTCTTTTCGTAGATTTAATTGAAAGCCTGCGACGGCTAATTCTGCGTGTCGAGGCTGATTTGCACAAAAGAATGGACAGGCTAGAATCGGCGGTGATAGATTTGTAGACTCTCTGCCGCCCTCAGGCTGAGTCTCTCAAACGCAAACATGATGACTCAAGAAGACCCTGGTCATCCTGAGAGGGAGAAACGCCCCAGAGTTCAGCCTGAGGGAGAAGTACTTGGTTTAGGGGGAGCAGAAGTAGGTGAAGTGAGTGGGGAGCAAATGACTACTGCCCCAGAAGGTCAACAAGAAGAGGAATACTTGATAATGGTGATGGTGGTATATGAGCCTCAACATGAAAAAATCAAAGTCAGCTTGCTTTCTGATTCAGACTTAGAGATAGACCTAGATGAACCCATCAAAATACTCAAACCATAACCAGAGTCACCGCAAAAATCCTCCTCATCTTTTGAATTTCTCAACTCACTAACTCATGTGCCTCAGGAAGAAATCCTCACAGCTATAAAAGCCCTACTCCTCCTCCTATCCAAAAAGCCTTCTTCAATACCTACCACCACCACACCAACCTAAACACCACCCACAGAAACTGCCGAACCATCAGGCCCCCGAACAGTCGACTGTTTTAAAAAGATCCCCGAGCCTTCACTAATATATGATGAGGTGAATCTGGATTGGGTGACTTGGTTCTCAAAAGGCAAAGTGCACGCTCTGCCTACTGAGGACAGAGATACTTTGAGACTCGACCACCAGGGTCGAGTCTATCAAATGTTAGAAATTCCTGCAGCCGAAGTTGAGGGTCCACCAGTCCAAGATATCAAGCAACACTTTATGAATATGAAAGCATAAGAGTTTCTTGAGCCCTATCTCAAGTTTAAGGTGGTATTTATGAAGAAGCCTGGAATGTACAGTAGAAGGCTACTTATGGTATTGAGTGATGCATGCAAAGCTGAACAAGCTGAATATAATCAGATGATGCTAAGGGAAACGAGACCGAAGTCACAAGTTTGGTCAAAGTCAAAAGTGGTGAAGATCGTCTCTATATCTATTACAAAAGGGCCTGTCTTTTTACACCTTCTTTTGATATTAAACGAGAAGAGGGGTTATCACATATGGTACACGAGAGTGATCTTGACTTCATGAACCCTGATGACATAGAAACAATGCACAACAAACTGAAAAACAACGTCAAGGGGCGTTTGAGTCATGTCACTTCTCTGGCAGCTCTGACCAGGAGTATCAGACGACACTCCATCATCATGTGCTTAAGAGATTTTCAAATGGCTATTGAGAGCTATCTAGTTAAGGTGGGCCTCAAAGCTCCAGACCAAACGTGTAACATCCCTACTTTTCAATTATTTGTAAATTGGCAATTTAAGACTCAATTATTGTATTAATGGATTATTATGTCAATTTAAGCAAAGTTACGATCACAATTTAAAAATAAGATAAGATGAGGAGAAATCCTCATCGTAGTTTTCTGAGAGAGCATAACTTGCAGAAACCGATCCGGACATTTAAATCAGTTTAATTAAGAAAATACGAAGTTGAGGGGTTTAAAGTGCAATTGTGTCAAAAAGGCAAATAAAAGAGAGAATAACTCTCATTTTTTTAACAACTCACTTTCTCTCTCTACACTCTCTCATCTGTCTCTCCCTCTCTCTCACTCAACCCACGGTTTCATCAAGAACACCCAAAGATTTTCAAATTTGAAGCAGAAAAGTTGGAATTAAATTACAAACAAAGGACTATAGCTACTGCAAACAAAGATTCGAGGTAATACTTGCTTGAATTTAGGAATTTTGGAGCTTTGGGGTTCGCTTTTTATAAGAACCTAATCATAAGATTATGATTCCGGATGTTATTGCATGTTACATATTATTGTTGCTATGCTAAAATCGAGTGTTAGTGAAGCAACATACCAATTTTCAGATTCTAATTCACGCTCTAAGTATGATTTTAAAGATTAGTGTGTGTTTTAGTGTGTGTGTGTTCATCGATGTTTGATGAAAAATGGACACAAATGGGTTAATTTGGTATATTAGTGTTATGTTATAAGTTAAAAGTGTACATTAAGTTCATATTTGCAATTTTAGATACAGAAACATGCAAAAATGGTCAAAAGTATTTTCTGGAAAATGTTGGAAAATAATCAAGTATGAACTCGGACCTGATGAACTCGGTTCGGTCCATCCGAGTTCGGACCAACACCAAGTTCGGACCAATATCCGAGTTCGGACCAATATCCCAAATCGGAGAATTACCTCATTTCAGACCCCCACCTAATTCGGACTTTACCCAAATTCGGACCACCCCTACTTCGGACCAAAGGGCCATCCAGACTTCAGACCATTCGAATTCGGATGTGGTCCGAATCCAGTTCAAAATTCATTTAATTTTCAGGATTTAAGTTTTGAGCAATTACTAAGATTAAATCACTATTACACTGACTTGACAGATCATTGTGGTGTTATCAAACACACATTGATTCAGAGACAAATCACACTGTACAAACCACTGTGAGTAATAGATTATCATTCTAACATTTATTGTCTTTGCATTCACGTTTTACATATTCAATGGCATGTTCATATTGTTCATATACATTAATTAGCACTCATTAATGATTTGTTGTTATGATGCACACTCGTACTTGACATGTAACACACATGTAGCCAGCGTTCGTTTGAAAGTGCATCTACTTACATCATGCTTGCACTGCATGATCATTACTTCACAATCTTATGCGACCTGGACTGGGGCTGACAGCAGGCCACTGTCAGGGACTGATCATCCCACTCGTTATCCTGGTTAGGTACGGCACATCCCCGATCAGCATTTGAACTCCCAACCCCATGCTTGCACTGCATTGTTTTTCACATACCATGGGCTTTCACTGCCAGACTTCACACTATGTTTGTAAAGAAATAATTGTTGAATGTATAATCTGTTATCTCACTAAGCAAATTAGCTTAATGTTGACTCACAATGTTTTCAGGCAAAGGCAAAGGTGTAGCTGGACCTTCTACTTAAGCAATTTCAATTCAATATCCCGGAGACATTCGAAGCTATTGGTACACAGATGGTTGTAGCTTTGGGCTGGAATTTGATACTTTTAAAACAATTATGTTGATGTAATAGTTAGACTTTATCACTGTAGACAAATACATTACTTGCTTTAGTGTGGAACTACTTAAATCTGAATTAAGCATCAATTTTAATCATCATGTTAATCATTGAGTTGTGTGTTGATCCTGGTGATTCCATATATTATACTATCACATTATGAGGACGTCACAGTTTGGTATCAGAGCATTAGTTTGAGGTTTCAAGTGTCCGCGAGGACTTGGACTCAAACTTAGGTTATGATATTAGAATGGACTTCTTGGAAATGATCCGAACTAAGATAGGATTGACATGCATACGGGGACAAATAAAGGTAACTGTAAACACTTAGGACTTACAAATAAATGTTCTAAATATAAATTGTTATATTTCAGAACACGTCAATAGACGATATGACTCCTCAACAGATGTTCCAGATAATGCAAGCTCTCATGGAACAGAATAATGAACTACAATCCAAAAGAATGGCTGAGCAGGCTCAGTCATTTGCCGACCAATTAAGGGCCAGAGACGAGGCCGAAGCCAAGAGAAAGGCAAATAAAAGAAAGAATAAAGAACAACAACAACAAGACGATCAAGAGGAAAGACAAGGAGACACTAGATATTCTAACAAGGTAAGGGGTTGTAGGTTTAAGGATTTCAAAAGTAACGGAGATGTTACTTTTGATGGGACTGGAGATGCCGTCACAGCATTGGAGTGGATTTCCACCACCGAACGAACTTTCAGAATCAGCGACTGCGCTGAAAAGGATATGGTTCAGTTTGTAACCGCAATGTTTGCAAGGGACGCAGTTATGTGGTGGGATGCAATGACACATGTGTTGACAATGGAGGTAGTGTCACCCATGTCCTGGAGTGAATTCAAAGAAGTGTTTTCTCAGCAGTACTGTCCGGCCGATGAGAAGCGACGTCTCGAGGCAAAATTTCTGAATCTAACACAAGGAATAAAGACGCTTACACAATACGCCATCGAGTTCACCCGTTTAAGCCTGTTTGCACCCCATCAAGTCGACACGGAAGAGAGAAAGATAGCCCGGTTTGAGGCCGGTTTAGATTATGAGACACGCCGAACCATGAGTGGGGTTCGGTATACAACGTTTGCTGGTTTGCTAGAGGCTGCTCGAAATGTGGAGCAGATTGTTCTATTGTCCCGATATGTCATCGGTTCAACCGCTGCAGCACCGACTCAACCGTCACCGCCAAATAGGCAGCAGGAATCTGGATCATCATTATCTTCTCCTCAATCCAATCAACCATCATCTTCGCCCAAGAAGGGAAAGGCCTTTTCGGCCAGTTCTGAAATGAGAGACTGCAGGCAATGCAGGAAGGCGCACTCTGGGGAGTGCAAGTGATGTGTGTCGAATCCACCAAAATTTATAATTCCTAATATCTCTAACTCAAAATAAATTGTGATAGCGATAAGTAGGGTCGATCCCACAGAGACTCAGAAATTAATGTTACTGTCAAAACTTGTTGAATGCAGATTATTGAAAAACGGTAGGGGGGGGGTTTGCAAAGGATTGAAATAATAAAATTACTTGATGAAATTACTAAAAAAAACAATCGTAAGAGGCTTCTAGTAATGGATGGTACTCGACATCAATTCAAGACTATATATCATAAACTTATTTAACATGAATTTTTTTATGATTCCAGATTGATCATAAATAATAACGAGCATCACTATCTGGCGACTTTAGATGCTGGAAGGAACTTGTCCAAGAATGCCCGAGCCATCTGTGCGCATGTGGTGATGCTTCCCGGTGGAAGGTAGAACAACCAATCCTTAGCGTGGTCGCTTAAGGAGAAGGGGAATGCCCTTAGTTTGAGATTGTCCTCAGTGGTACCATTAGGATTCATGCTTGAGCAAACTATGTGGAATTTCTTGAGGTGCTTGTAGGGATCTTCATTATCTAGACCATGAAAACGAGGCAACAATTGAATTAGTCCTGATTTTAAATCAGTACTTACCTCTTCGTTGGGATAAGTGATACATAATGGTTGTTGTGTGACATCGGGTGCTGCACAGTGTCTTAAAGTGCGCTCGTTCGCCATCTGAAATGGCTCGTTCTCGTCTGTGTGAACTGATTCTTCTTCAAATGACTCTTTTTGGTTGTCAGAATCGCTTGAAAGCTCGATGTCTTGCCAGATATTGACAACCGGTGACGAGGTAGACTCACCTTGCTTCTTTCGAAGCTTACCTTGCTTCCTTATCTTCTTCGCGGTTCTTTCTATTTCTGGATTTATTGGTAAGGGTGAACCTGCACGTAAAGATCTTGGCATAAAACAGTTAATTTTGCCGAGTCCCCGGCAACAGCGCCAAAATTTTAATAGGTGTCGAATCCACCAAAATTTATAATTCCTAATATCTCTAACTCAAAATAAATTGTGATAGCGATAAGTAGGGTCGATCCCACAGAGACTCAGAAATTAATGTTACTGTCAAAACTTGTTGAATGCAGATTATTGAAAAACGGTAGGGGGGGGGTTTGCAAAGGATTGAAATAATAAAATTACTTGATGAAATTACTAAAAAAAACAATCGTAAGAAGCTTCTAGCAATGGATAGTACTCGACTTCAATTCAAGATTATATATCACAGACTTATTTAACATGAATTTTTTATGATTCCAGATTGATGATAGACAATGACAAGCATCACTATCCTGTTTATTCAAAATAATAGATTAACTTGCAAAGCACATAATTAACCCCTGATCAGTTAACAAAATTCTAGTATCAAACATAGAAATTAAGTTACCAATCGCATTAACGTTCAAATAAACATCAATCCTGGTTAACAATCAGTAGCCTAATTGTATAACCATATTACGGAAGCTTTTAACACAAAATTGAACCGCCTAATAACAATCCAAAGTGTTAATTGTTACTTTTATCAAAATCAAGAACAATTACGTATCCCTAATTTTGATTAACAACCCAAAATTGAGGCAAACAATCAACTGGCCAAATTAAATTGAATGCATCAATGGTGAAGAAATTCAAACAAACTTTCGTAACTGGAACCAACAAGAAACATATTGAAAGTCTCAATACAATCTTGAAATCAACCGACTACAAATCCATTATTAGAAATTGAAATTAGCTACTCATACCTGAATGCCGTTACAAAAATAAAATGAAAGAAATCTGGAATTGAAAAAACGAAAGTCAGTTCGCTTCGCTGCCTTTTTTCTTCTTTCTCGTTGCGCCGTCCCGAAAGAAAAACCCAGAAAAAAGGTTTTTGTAACTTCTGCCTTTTTTTTGTTTGTGTGCTGCTGTGCCCCACGTCAAGAAGAAGAGAAGAAAAACCCTTTTTTTTGTCACTTGCTCCCACGTGCTCTTTTCCTTCTTTTTTGTTTCTTTTTTTTTTCTTTCCTATAAATGATAACACACTTGCTTGATTCACTTGTACCGTACAACTCAGTGATGCGTCATGCCAAATACCAAAGGACTTGTACTTATGCATATTTGACTTGTTTTGTTTTCTTTGTTTCACCACTCTTGCCTTATCATCAGTGATGCAAAATATGATTAGTAGGACCAATTAACTATAAAACAAGTATTAAAATGTAAAGGTTTTGATGAGAAAATAACAACAAAATAGAACTTATCAAACACCCCCACACTTAGTTCATTGTCCGTCTCGGCAATGACATAGGTTAGCATATTGTAATGAAACAATCAGACGGAACATCAACACAAATAGCATTTAATGAACTCAAGATTTGCGACAAAGAATCAATCATGGAGCATACCCAATCAAAAAGACACAAACTAATCACGCGAACTCTCATGAAGGGAAAATTAGAACACACTCAATTCACTCCTTGGGGTCATAGTGTATCACTCAAACCGTCACCAATCTAGCATATACTTACCATATGCTTGAAAAATCTCTCACTCTCCAAAACTTGATAAAATACATGCATATAAATCAAAAGGGCTTAATGGGTGTAGTGTAAAATATGGTTTTGGGTAGGGTACAGAGGTATTTCGGAAAAAAAAAATGACTAGAGACCTTACACCAATGGGGAGCCCAATTATTCAACAGTGGACATTTCTTTCTACAACGGAATTTCATATCTATCCTTTGAAGCACCATTCTCTTTAGATGATAAGGAAATAAAGATGAAACGCTTATACTTACCATTATCATCATTTTTGTCGTCTTTATTTATTTCAATCTTGACATCATATTTGTTTTTCTTCTTCTTCTTTATTTTTTTTCTCTTTTTTTCTCTCTTTTTTTTTTCTTTGGCCAACATATAAGTTCAACTTTCCGAGCACACATACATATCGGGTTCACTCCATTGGTGATGAGTCAGGTGGTTCGTGTTTGGATTGGTTTGTAATGTGGGTGACAAAAAAAATGGTGCAGGCTCAAAATGGTGTGCAATAAGGACAATCACGATATCAATGGGTAGGCTAAAAGCTGACAGGTTAACCTAAATATGAGAAATGATGGCCTTTATCATATATATAAGCATGTATTATCATGTAATTTTAAGGAGAGACAAGTCAAGTTTTAGAAGCACATGTCTAGCTGTGACATAACCACACCAGAAAAGAATGTGAGACTAACATAAAATGTTTAGTCTATAAGGCTCAAAGTGTCACAGTTTTAAAGCTAGTTCAAGTGATTAACAATAGTCTAACTTTGATCGGTATACTATTACTAATCGACTCTAAGTGCTATCAATTAAACTCAATGATGCTATACATGAATCTAAACTCGTCATCATTAACAGTTTAAGCTCATAAAAACAAGCTAACACATTTCCAAGATGGACAACGATATACATTTAAGCCCAAAAATTGCAAAAATTTGCCCCTGCATGCATAGAATGCATTTGTAAATCCAATTCATACACACCCCCACACTGAATTTATACATTGTCCTCAATGTAGTCAAAATATAAAGGACACTCTTAGCATTAAAGAGAAAAAAAGGGAATTAAATACTCCCCTGATTTGACAAGTGGCCTCTCATTGTAAGAATCTTGTAAAGGTGGGCGTGTCCCTTTCGAGCTTCCAAAATCCGACGAACCTGTGAAAATATTGCAAGTTAGGAGTGAGATCGAAGAATCTAGCAGAACAAACTAGCTAACAAAACAAAAAAAATAGAGAAATAAGAAAAAAAAATGCAGGAAATGAAAATTCATGGGTTGCCTCCCATATAGCGCCATTCTTTTATGTCTTTGGCTGGACCATAGTCCACTCATTCCTCGTAGCTTGGCGTGTCCAAGCCTACGCTTTCTAAATTCTGACCATCAAAGCCCTCGTAAAATGGCTTTAAACGGTGGCCGTTCACTTTGAAGATCTTCCCTGTAGATAAGCTTTGAATATCAACTGCACCATGCTCAAACACGTTACTAACAACAAAATGCCCTATCCATCGGGACCTTAGTTTAACATGCAATAACTTTAGTCTAGAGTGGTAAAGAAGAACCTTTTGACCTTGAGAAAAACTCTTTCGTGAAATTCGACGATCATGGAATGCTTTTGTTTTTTTAC
Organism: Centrapalus pauciflorus; assembly: GCA_020465985.1. NCBI lineage: Eukaryota > Viridiplantae > Streptophyta > Magnoliopsida > Asterales > Asteraceae > Centrapalus > Centrapalus pauciflorus. The sequence continues at coordinate 90,962 of JAANYP010003012.1, forward strand.
TTGTAGATTCTTGCATTCTCGTATGCATCGTTCCTGATCTCCTCTAACTCTTGAATTTGCAGTTTCCTATACTTACCAGCTTCTTCCAAATCCATGTTGCATTCTTTGAGCGCCCAAGAAGCTTTGTGCTCCAACTCGACAGGAAGATGACAAGGCTTTCCAAATACTAACCGGAAGGGAGACATGCCTATTGGTGTTTTGTGCGCCGTACGATAAGCCCATAAAGAGTCATTGTGTCTCATACTCCAGTCCTTACGATTAGGACTCACAGTCTTCTCCAAAAATAGCCTTGATCTCTTGATTTGACACTTCCTCTTGTCCGTTTGATTGAGGATGGTAGGCAGTAGAAACACGATGTATAACTCCATACCTCTTCATGAGTGCTTCTATGGTCTTGTTGCAAAAGTGGGTTCCTCTATCGCTAATGATGGCTCTTGGCGTGCCAAACCTGCAAAAGATGTTAGTTCTCACAAAATCAGAAACAGTACGTGCATCATCAGTCCGGGTTGCTTTGGCCTCAACCCACTTTGAAACATAGTCAACGGCAAGTAGTATATACATATATCTGCAGGAAACGGTCCCATAAAATCCATTCCCCAAACATCAAATATCTCGCAAAAAAGTATAGGGAATTGGGGCATCTGATTTCGGGAACTAATGTTTCCTGTCATTTGACATCTAGGACAAGTCTTACAAAATAAATAACTATCACGCATAAGAGTTGGCCAAAATTTCCCACACTCAAGGACTTTCGTATATGTTCTTTTATGACCAAAATGACCCCCCCCCCCCCAAGAATAAGAATGACAACATTGAAGTATGGATTGAAATTCTTGTTGAGGCACACATCGTCTAATAACCTAGTCAAAACAATGTTTCCATAAATAAGGTTCCTCCCAAATGTAGAAACGAGCATCTCTCTTAATTTTATCTTTCTCGTGTCTAGATAACTCACCTGGAAAGGTCTTGGTCACTAAAAAGTTAACAATATCAGCATACCAAGGATGTTCTTGTGCAAGAGAAAAAAGATGCTCATCGAGAAAATCATCTGCAAGTGGGGCTGGCTCTCCATCTAAAACAAGTCGACTTAGGTGATCAGCTACACGATTTTCTGCTCCAATTTTGTCTCTGATTTCCAAGTTAAATTCCTGGAGCAGTATGATCCACCTAATGAGTCGTGGCTTTGCATCCTTTTTATTCAGCAGATACTTTAACGCTGCGTGATCAGAAAACACAATCACTTTAGTACCAAGCAAATATGATCTAAACTTTTCTAAAGCAAATACAACAGCTAACAACTCCTTTTCAGTAGTTGAGTAGTTGCATTGTGCACTATCAAGTGATCGAGAATCATAGTAGATAACATGAGAATTCTTACCATCTTTCTGCCCTAATACCGCACCAATGGCATGATTACTAGCATCACACATTATTTCAAAAGGCAATTGCCAATTAGGCGGTTAAATGATTGGAGCAGAAGTTAGCATATCTTTTAAAAAGTCAAAAGAACTCTTACATACCTCCCCAAAGTCAAAGTCTACCTCTTTTTGCAGTAGCTCACATAAAGGACGAGTGATCTTAGAGGTCCTTTATAAATCGACGGTAGAAGCCCGCGTGGCCAAGGAAAGAACGTACTTCTCTAACACTCGAGGGGTAAGGTAAACTTTTTATAACATCAACCTTGGCTTTATCAACCTCAATCCCCTTTTCAGAAACAACATGGCCTAACACAATGCCTTGGTTAACCATAAAATGACACTTCTCAAAGTTCATGACAAATTTGTAACATCCGCCATTAAACCAGGTTAGAAACTATGACCATATCTGTATTTAATAGCCAATTATAACCTAATCAATGGTCATTAGCAATTAATCAAAGTGATTAACAATGTTCATAAGGAAATTCAACTCAATTAGAATCAAATTTATCGGTGCGATGAATCGGGAAATCAATTAATCCGATCGATTTGCGATATGATGGATTAATTCAACTAAGTACAAAATTAAACTATGATTAGTAACACTAATCATACACTAATACACTTACTTAACATTAATTATGCAAGACTAAATAATTCATTAAAACAATGCATCCAAAAGTATTTATGAAATTACAAAAAAAAAAAAAAAGAGAAATACAAGAATACATTTCTAAATACTTTTATACAAAAAAAAAATTTATAAATACATGAAAATAATCAAGAAAATCTGGCCATAGGGTAGTACTACCCAAGATTTGATTTCAATTTTTTTATTTCCCAACTCCATAACCTTTCATAATCAAATCTTTCACACCCCATTCTACTTTTATTTCAACATATCTCTTTCTCTTCCATTTGAAAGACCAAGACTTTGCCTGTAAATAGAGGGCTTACTTTTCATTATTTTCACACCAAAATATCTCTTTCTCTCCTCTCAAAACCGGATCCCACACACACACACACTACAAACATTTTCATTCAAGTGTTCTTGGTGAAATTCAAGTGTTCTTGGTTCAAATCTTGCAAGAGTTCCAACTTCTTCTCAATTTCATACTTGAAAAACATCAAAGTAAGTAAATGCCAACTTATTTCATCATATATTTATGTTTATATAAGTCTTGCATAACATATATAATCACCAACAACAACAAGTTTCATAAAAACTCAAGTTTATAAGTTTCTAGTTTTTGTTTTTAAGTTGTTTCTTTAAATGTGTTTATGAATATATAAACACATCATAAAAGTGTTAAAATTATGAAAACAAGTAATATATATGTGTTTTATAACTTGTATACAAGTAGTCTTTGAATAAACAACAAGAATCATACGTTATTTCAAGTTTATAAACTGCAGATTTTCGGCAGAAAATTTATATCGACTTTGAAAATTCATAACTAATTCATAACTTAACAAAATGAGTTGATTCTTGTCTCAAAAGTTAGATCTATGTCTTAACTATAGATCTGGAAGTTTCCATATTTTATTTTGGAGTTTAAGACCTCCAGATTGTATTTGGGAAACCGAAAGTTTAACAGCTCAAAAATGGCCAACATAGGGTTTTCAACAAGCTTTTTCCCTAACCTAAACATCTCGAAAAATGGCCGTTCTTGATTCTAAAAACCTTTGTATATAGTAGTTTAATTTCCTAGAAAACCAAAGCCTAAAACGTTTTGGAGCTTGGTCAAAAACAGCCTCAAAGTAGGTCGAAAAACCTCCGAAAAAGCTGGAAAATTATATATATATATAAACTTGACGTTTTAAGCGGGTTTTATTTATAAACTTGTAATGTTGGGTGATTTAAGACATAAAAAATATTTAAATATATATATATATATATATATATATATATATATATATATTATCATATATTAGAGATATTAAGTCTCTATTATCATTTAGGGCTCGATTTAACTAACCCGGTGCATCATCCATCAACTTACGCTAAAATAGCATTTTTCGCTCGTTTTTGTCATCGCTCTCTCGGTGAGTCCTCATAGCCCCTATTTTTCACAATGTTATGTTTTGGGGTTGAAATACATGCTTCGTTTTCATATGGACACGAAAAAACTTCATTTCTATTATGTATTACACATGTGGTTCCATCAGCCCTTATATCATGAACCGTTAATTGCATTTATTTGTAAGCGTGAATATATTGTGGATAGATCTATCGGGAGTCATGTCCCCAATTTGGGTTAGTTCGGGTCGGCTAACAGCGAGTGCATATATATTTAACACACGGTATTACGTATGGGAATACTGCACAGGGGAAACTCATTTTAATTAAGTTTCGGTTGCATGATGGTTTATATGTAATACATAACATGGAATTTATGATTTTATAAATTCAAACTCTACTATTGTCGTCCATACAAGTCAGATTTACGTGTAAACCTATGAGCTCACCAACAATTTTTGTTGACGTATTTTAGCGTGTATTTTCAGGAAATTAAGGCAAGTGTGTCTTCAGACGTATTTACTTTCAAGCTTCCGCATCCATGGAGTTGCATGCATTTTCAAAACTACCGGAGATTTAGCTGCATTATTTTGAATACTTTAATTATGTAATTAAATCTCTGTATTGTGCGAACTTCTTTTCTTCATATCTGACTATGTAAAACATTACTATATTTTGAAGTTTTAACGATGTATTTTAAAAACGTCCATATAGTGGTCGTTCGTTATGATTATGGTTATGCTTCCGCGACGTTGCATTTCATTGCCAACCGGGGTAACGGGGTGTGACAAAATTGGTTTGAATACACCTCTTTAAAATTTTAGTAAGATTTACCAGAAATGAATTAAAAGAGTCACCATAAACAGTAAAATCGTCCATAAAAACCTCTATGATGCTCTCTACATAGTCTGAAAAGATGCTTACCATACATCTTTGAAAAGTTGCAGGTGCATTGCAAAGACCAAAAGGCATCCTTCGATAGGCAAAGGTGCCGAACGGGCAAGTAAATGTGGTCTTTTCTTGATCTTCGGGTGCAACTGGAATCTGATGAAAACCTGAATAACCATCCAAAAAACAATAGTGAGTACGGCCAGCTAGGCGTTCAAGCATTTGATCTATGAATGGAAGGGAAAGTGATCTTTCCTAGTTGATGCATTTAATTTACGATAATCTATACATACCCGCCACCCGTTTTGGATACGAGTGGGCACCAACTCACCTTCGGCATTTTGAACCACGGTAATGCCAGATTTCTTAGGGACTAACTGAACAGGGCTTACCCATTTGCTATCTGAGATTGGATAGATTATACCGGAATCCAATAGCTTAAGAATCTCCTTTTTTACCACGTCCATCATCGGTGGATTTAGTCGTCTTTGTGCCTCACGAAACGGTTTGAACTCCTCTTCAAGTAAGATCTTGTGTTTGCACAAAGTTGGGCTCAGTCCTTTGATGTCGGCTATTGTCCACCCGATAGCCTCTTTATGATCTTTTAAGACTTTTACCAAGTCATCTTCCTCTTTGTGTGAAAGTGCAGCAGAGATGATAACCGGGAGTGTGTCTTTGAAACCCAAAAATGCATACTTTAAATGGTCCGGCAGTGGCTTTAACTCAAATTCTGGAGCCTGCACAATAGAAGGTAAAAGTTTCATGTGAGTGTTAGGAAATTCTAGCTTGGAAACTTCATACCTTGGCTTTTTTTCATGCTCCATCCATGAAACCATCTCGGAAAATTCTGCACTTAAATCATAAGCTTTGGCAAGCTTCTTCAGACTTGCAACATTTAAATCCCTATTCAGAATCAGTTCTAACACATCTTGGTTAGAAAAATCAAACATATCATGAGAAAGAGGTTCAACCACATCAACGAAGCATAGAGAAGACACATCACTTGGGTATCTCATGGCATCATATATATTAAACTTTATGATCTCGCCATCAAATTCCATGGTTAGTTTACCATCATGAACATCTATCTTTGTCTTAGAGCTTTTTAAGAATGGTCTTCCTAGCAATATCATTCCCGACTTTGAGGTATTATTCTCCTCCATATCAATAACATAGAAATCCGCAGGAAAAACCAATTCATTCACCTGAAGTAACACATCTTCTAAGACACCCTTTGGATAAATATTCGACCAATCCGCGAGTTGAATAACTACACCAGTTGGTTTTAGAGGGCTGACATTTAAAGATGAATAAAGTGATGAAGGCATTACATTAATCGAAGCCCCTAAATCCAACATAGCATTATTGACCGAGACATTGCCCACTTTACAAGGTATAGTGAACATGCCCGGATCAGAACATTTAGGTGGTAGTTTCTTTTGTAAAACAGCAGATACATTTCGACTCATATTTTTCTTTTCACCCCCTTTTAGCTTCCTTTTATTAGTGCACAATTCCTTTAAAAACTTTGCATATCTAGGCACTTGCTTTATTGCATCTAAAAGTGGGATATTTACCTGCACCTTTGGAAAAGTATCAAGAATCTCTTTCTCCTCACGCTCTTTCTTGGAACTTTCAAAACGTCCTCGAAATGGTGGATTTGAAACTAAGACATCAGGTGCTTTCTGAACTTTATCCTCTTTCTGATTAGGTGGATTAAGTTCCCTTTCTTCCTCCTCATCTTCACCCCATTTTTGCTTGCTCACTCCTTCCTTTAGCTCTTTCCCACTTCGCAAAGTAACTGCACTAACATTCTCCTTTGGGTTGGTCTTGGTTTGTGAAGGGAGCTTTCCTTTGTTGACCAGGTGCCCAACTTGATTCTCCAAATTCTGAATACTGGTGCGAGTTTCCTGTTTGAATTCAAGAACACTATTAGCTAATGATTTAACAATATCGTCAAGGCTCGTACCTGAATCGCTAGAAGCTTGAGCGAGGGGAGGTTGTGGTTGTTGAAACTAAGGCCTTAGTTGGAATTGTTGATGCTGAAATGGAGGTCTCAACTAAAATTGAGCTTGATTTGGTCTCTGAGCATAACTGAAGTTCGGATGATCACGCCAACCAGGATTGTATGTGTTCGAGTATGGATCATAGCCTCGACTTGAAGAACCATGGTAGTTGGCCACCGCGCTCACTTGTTCTGGTGATTCTTGAACTTGAAGGGTAGGACACATATCCGTGGGATGGCCGACCATTGCACATATACCACATGTCATTACTTGTTGCGCTCCTTGGTTTAGTTGCGAGTTTGTTGCCGCCATCTACTTAACAAGGTTAGCCAAATCAGAAATTGGAGTTTCTAGGGGCGTGACTTGTACCTCATTGACACCTCTACTCATGTCATTTCGCGTGCTGAATTGTTGAGAATTTTCAGCCATGACAGATATCAAATTTCGTGCTTCGGTGGTGTCTTGTCCACAATTTCCCCAGAACTTGCTGCATCTAGCATCTTTCTCTCCACTGGAAGCAAACCTTCATAAAAATATTGGATTAGTAGTTGATCAGATATACCATGTTGTGGACAACTTACACATAATCATTTGAAACGTTCCCAATATTCATATAAAGATTCTCAATTCTGTTGCTTGAACCCTGAAATATCTCTCCTAAGCCCGGCGGCTTTAGATGCTGGAAAGAACTTGTCCAAGAATGCCCGAGTCATATGTGCCCATGTGGTGATGCTTCTTGGTGGAAGGTAGAACAACCAATCCTTAGCGTGGTCGCTTAAGGAGAAGGGGAATGCCCTTAGTTTGAGATTGTCCTCAGTGGTACCATTAGGTTTCATGCTTGAGCAAACTATGTGGAATTCCTTGAGGTGCTTGTAGGGATCTTCATTATCTAGATCATGAAAACGAGGCAACAAATGAATTAGTCTGTTATGACATATTTTGTACATATTTTTAGTCATATTTTGCCTCGGATTTGGGTATTTTTGCCTTGAATTGTTTAAATACAACTCTGATTTGTCCATGTTTTGTGTTTCGCAGTTCGAAGGTTGCCTAAAGTGGAAAAGAATGGATATTGGATCCTATTTGTCATATTTTCGGGCTAAGCCGACCTCCCTTGGAATTCTGTTGACTTTGACCAAGTTGACCTGATAGCGGCCGCGACCGATACAGCGCGACCGCGCCTACCTGCGATCAACTGAACTCGCCCATGCTTGTTATCTCGCCCGCGATCTATTAAGCGCGGCCGCGATCACAGAAAAATATAAAAGTCAGCAGCCGTTTCGTTATTTTGGATGCATATTTTAGACGAACTTTTTCACACATTTTGAGGTGCGATTAGTAGGTGTTTCGTATTTTTATGTTTTTCAGCTTAGTTTAGGATAGATTAGGAAAGCATTCGGCTAGTAGAGTGGTTCAAGCATTCGGTTGCGGGATTTTCTCGTTGTTCATCCGGATTTTGGTACATTCTTTCCAATTTTTACTTCTGAAATTATTATGTTTAGTATAGATCTCGTTATTTCTGTAGTTTTTATCATGATTAGTGAGTAGTCCATCCAAGCACTTGCTTGGTTACGTTTTTACATGGATTAATGAAGTATTTGATGGTTTTGGTTGAAAAGTGTTTGGTTCATTGATGTAATCTCGATTCATACGATTAATATGCGTAAAATCAGAATTGTAGTTGATATTCTAGCAATATTGTGATCATGATTATTGATTATTAATGCTGATTTTTATAAACTCAATCAAATTTAAGTGGTTATTTAATTGGTTGCTGTTTCTAGCATTATTGTGATTATGAGATGGTGATTAATTAATAAATTGTGAAATCATCGTATGCAAATTAATTCTTAGCAGTATTGTGATTATAGGATTAATTTAATCTTTGATTTCCTTAGAATTGATTGATGTTTATGCGGCTAAATTGAATATTTAGAGTTATTTCCGAGCGCTTGACGTGTAGACAGTTTTAATCTCTAAAAGCTAGATTTAGTTGACTTAATTGATCGTGAAAGACATTTATTGTTGATTTTCTCAAATTAATAGAAGATGTCCATGAATCGGTTTTACATCCAAGTTTCAAACTCTTAAGCTTAAAAGATTTTAAACAGTTGGATTTAATTCTAACTTAACTTTCTTTGACCAAAAACATCTTAAGTGTTTTTTACACGATTTTACTTCGTTAATCCTAAAAGACGTAATCAAGTGAGTGTTGCTTTTTAATATACATCTGATATAAATCTGTGCTAGTTTTTGTTCTTATAAATTGTCATAATTTGTTAGATAGCATAGTTTTAGAAATTAAGGTTCTAAATCATCATCAACCCTTATCAATGGTTAGATATTAGTGATAATCTTAGTATCGGTATCTCGATCCTTTTTGCCGTTCCCTGAGTTCGATAATTCCCGAGGTTAGCTTCTAGCTATACTATCTACGACTGGTACACTGCCAGTGGTATTTGGTATAACTTAGGCTTTATTCATTCTCTTGATTTTAATAGCCAAATACGCGAAAGATCAAATGGCGCCGTTGCCGGGGAGCGGCTAGAGATATTGTGAAAAGATTTAGCTGGTAGATTAGCCGATCCTTCTTTTGGGATTTATCCCTTAGAAGTTCTTTTCTTGTTTTTCTCATCTTTTATCTATTCTATCCACCCTCTCAGTGTTTGTGTATGGTTTATGACTCGGAATTCCAATCCGCATGTTGTAAGTCCATATAACGAACCTGAAAGAACCTTTCATAACCGTCTTCGCCATCCTTCTCATCCTTTCATTGAGATTTTGTCTAGCTCGTCTGAATCTACTGACCAACCTGCCCCTCCGCTGGCTGACAGGAGTCATATTGATTTAGTTGTCGAGTTACCTCCAATTTCTCCTTCTTCGCCCTCTTCGCCTTCATCTGATTCATCTTCTTCTTTATCTCCCTCCGATAATTCTTCTGAGACAAACATGGGCGACCGTCGCACCATGCTTGAGCTGAACCGACCGGTCACCGACGACTCGGAAGGTGCCATTGTCATCCCAGGTTTTGATGCAGTGAATTTTGAGCTAAAGTCCAGTCTTATCACTTTAGTTCAAAATAATGCTCAGTATTGTGGGATAGCATCTGAGGATCCTTACGCACACCTGAAGAAATTCAGGAAAGCGTGCGGTTCGTATAAGGTGAATCAAGTCCCGAAAGAGATAATTCGATTGATGCTATTCCCGTACTCGCTTACTGGACGTGTTCTCACGTGGTACGATGCCCTTCCGTCCAATTCAATTCACACCTGGGATGAGATGGAGACACAGTTCTTATCAAAATTCTGTCCGCCCTCACGTACCACTCAGCTAACGAGTGAAATCTTAGGTTTCAAGCAAAAACCTGAGGAGTCATTACGTGATGCGTGGGATCGGTACAAGGAATCTATCATGAAGTGTCCAAACCATAATCTGACACTCAATCACCGAGTCAAAGTCTTTTATGAAGGTGTGCACCCGATGTATCATTCTTTGATCGATTCCGCTTGTAGTGGATCGGTTTACAGAAAGACACCTGAGGAGGCTGTTGAAATCTTGGATGACTTGGTGTTGAGTCAGCATCAGACACCTAGTGAGTATTTCGGATGGGGAGCCTCAGATTCCAAGCAAGCCGCTGCAATAGCTGCACTCACAGCAAAAATTGAGCAGCTCACGCAGAATAGCCAACCACAAGCCATGCCAGCTCCCGTGCAAGCTGTGTATCCGTCGTGTGATGCTTGTGGTGGCCCACATTCGAGCTATGAGTGTCAGGCGGCTTACTCTTACCCCAATCAGGAGGAGGTTTACTATTCATCTGGCGATTCTGGAGGTGGCATGTATAAGTATGCTCACCCGAACCCGAACTATCCAAATTATTCCCAGAATCAGCCACCTCCTGGTTTCATGAATCCGAGACCACATATGCTTCAGAGACCCCAGTTTGCCTCTCATCAGGGATATAACCAGGGGCAATCTTCTTCTTCCTCCCACGGTCATTTTCAGCAGCATACTCGTCCACAACAATTCTATGGCCAGTCTGGTAGCCCTTATCAGAATCCTCCACGTCCTCCGGCTGCACAACAGCCACAAGAGAGGTCGAATTTAGAGGATATGATGATGAAGTTCATGGCTAACCAAGAGACGATCACAAGGAACCAGCAGGCTGCTATCAAGAATTTAGAAGTCCAAATTGGACAGATAGCTAAAGCACAGAATGAGCGACAGCCTGGTGGTCTTCCGAGTGATACCGTGCCAAATCCAAAGGCTGAAGCAAAAATGATCATCACGCGTAGTGGTAAGGAGACTGTCGGGCCATCACTTCCTCCCAATTCTGTTTCTCCCCCTATTGATTCTGTTGTTCTTGAGGATGATCCGGAGACTATTACGGACCAGGTGCACATTCCTAGTACACCAAGTACCGCACACGTCCCACCTCCGGCGATGCCTAAAGTCAGTCCTTACAAGCCTCCTATTCCGTATCCGAGCAGATTGCAAAAGGAAGTCAAGGATAAGCAATACGGCAAATTCCTTGGATTGTTCAAACAGTTACATATCAATATTCCTTTCATAGATGCGATTGCTCAGATGCCGAACTACGCAAAGTTCTTAAAGGATCTGCTCTCAAAGCGTAAGAAGCTTGATGACTTGGACACAGTAGAGATGAACGCCGAGTGTTCAGCTGTGCTCCAAAACAAGCTTCCAATCAAGCAAGATGATCCTGGCAGTTTCACCATACCATGCCATATTGGTAATCTGCATGTTGCGAATGCCCTCGCTGATTTAGGAGCTAGCATCAATCTTATGCCCACATCTTTATATGCTAGACTCGGTCTCGGAGACCCAAAGCCCACTCGCATGAGTATTCAGTTGGCAGACCGATCAGTGAAATTTCCTCGGGGAATCGCGGAGAACATGCTGGTGAAAGTTGATAAGTTTGTGTTTCCCGTAGACTTTGTCATCATGGATATGCACGAAGACAGCTCTGTTCCTCTCATTCTAGGGCGTCCATTTTTAGCGACATCTCGTGCGATGATCGACGTTTTGGACAGGAAGTTGACCCTTAGAGTGGGAGACGAGCATGTCAGTTTTGATGTTGACAAAGCTATGCAGAGAGCTGATGATGCTGTGGAGTCGATTTGTTTCGTTCAATCCTATAGCTCTTCTGATCGAGAAATGCATGCTGAGTTTGATGATGAGACGCTTGTTAAGTCTCTATTGATTGGGTATGAGAGATCCACTTCTTTTGAAGATGGCGAGTCTATCGATGATGATATATCTCTATGCCCATTATCTCTTGATTCCGATATGTCTATATGTCTCTCTGATTCCAGTGATAGCTTTCCTTTGTGCGCGATCGAGACATCTCCTACTCATGAGGAGATTGTTACGTTAGATCCAAAGGAAAGTATCAAAGCTAAATCCTCGATTGGAGACCCTCCGACTCTAGAACTGAAAGAGTTACCAGCGCATTTAGAGTACGCGTATCTGGAGGGGTCATCTCAGCTTCCGGTCATTATAGCCAAAGACCTGTCACCGGACAAAAAAGCGAGATTGATCCAGGTTTTGAAATCCCACAAGCAGGCCATCGCATGGAAAATCTCTGATATCAAGGGTATCAGTCCTGCTTATTGTACTCATAAGATTCTGATGGAGGAGGATTTCAAACCTGTGATTCAACCCCAAAGGAGGGTCAATCCAAAAATCCACGAGGTCATCAAGAAGGAAGTGTTGAAGCTTCTTGATGCTGGTATGATATATCCAATCTCTGACTCACCGTGGGTTAGTCCGATTCACGTGGTCCCAAAGAAAGGGGGGATGACCGTCGTTCTTAATGATAAGAATGAATTGATTCCAGAGGACGGTCACGGGATGGCGAGTTTGCATCGACTATCGCAAACTCAATGATGCCACCCGTAAGGATCATTTTCCATTGCCCTTCATTGACCAGATGCTCGAAAGATTATCAGGGAATGAGTTTTATTGTTTCCTTGATGGTTTTTCGGGTTACTTTCAGATCCCTATCAACCCCGAGGACCAGGACAAGACCACTTTCACATGTCCCTACGGAACGTTCGCATACCGGCGTATGCCATTCGGTTTATGCAATGCACCTGCGACGTTCCAGAGATGTATGGTAGCTATCTTTAATGATATGCTAGAAAAGAGTGTGGAGGTGTTTATGGATGATTTTTCTGTGTTCGGTAGTTCTTTTTCTTCGTGCCTTGCAAATCTAGACAGTATGCTTGCCCGGTGTGAGGAGGCCAATCTGGTCCTCAATTGGGAAAAGTGTCATTTTATGGTGCGAGAAGGAATTGTTCTCGGGCACAAAATCTCGGCTAAGGGTATTGAGGTCGATAGAGCTAAGATCGAGACTATTTCTAAGCTACCTCACCCTACTTCTGTTAAAGCGGTTAGAAGTTTCCTTGGGCATGCCGGTTTTTATCGGCGGTTTATTAAAGATTTCTCATTAATTGCCCGTCCCATGACAAGACTATTGGAAAAGGATGCCACATTCGATTTTGATGATTCATGTGTGCATGCTTTTGATACTCTGAAAGAAAAGCTTGTTTCTGCCCCCATTATGGTGGCTCCAGATTGGGAGTTACCATTTGAGCTGATGTGTGATGCCAGCGATTATGCTGTGGGGGCAGTATTAGGACAAAGAAAGGAAAACCGTTTTCATGTTATATATTATGCTAGCAAGACTCTCACTGATGCTCAGCGAAATTATACTACTACTGAGAAAGAGCTGCTAGCAATAGTATATGCATTTGAGAATTTTAGGTCTTATCTGATTCTCTCAAAGACAGTGGTTTTTACCGATCACTCTGCTTTGAGATATCTCTTTCAGAAGCAAGATGCCAAGCCCCGTCTGATTCGATGGATTCTGCTCCTTCAGGAGTTTGACATCGCAATCAAAGACAAACGTGGGGCCGAGAACTTAGCTGCCGACCACCTAAGCCGTTTAGAGAATCCTTCACTTCTTCCTCTTGATGATTCTGCAATTAAGGCGTCTTTCCCAGATGAGTCCCTTTGCTCGGCACATACGATTGACGAATGCCCTTGGTTTGCGGACTACGCAAACTATCTGGTGGGTAATGTGCTCGTCAAAGGACTAACTCATCAGCAACGAAAGAAATTCTTCAAAGATGTGAAGAATTATTTTTGGGATGACCCTTATCTCTTCCGAGTTTGTGCCGATCAGATTATTCGGCGTTGTGTTCATGGTGATGAGGCTATGCAGATATTATACGCATCTCACATCGGTCCCACTGGGGGACACCATGGTGCAAATACCACAGCTCGGAAGGTATTTGATGCAGGATTCTACTGGCCTACGATCTTTCAGGATGCTAGGGAGTTTGTGAAAGCATGTGATGCTTGTCAGAGAAGTGGAAACATATCAAATCGCCAAGAGATGCCCCTCACTACCATTCAGATCTGTGAGATATTCGAAGTGTGGGGTATTGATTTCATGGGACCATTCCCGTCCTCTCGTGGATGTAAGTACATCCTTGTTGCTGTCGACTACGTGTCGAAATGGGTTGAGGCACAGGCGCTCCCCACTAATGACGCACGTGTAGTCGTTTCCTTTCTGCGAAAGCTATTTGCCAGGTTCGGTGCTCCTAAAGCTATCATTAGTGATAGAGGAACGCATTTTTGCAATTCACAGTTCTCTAAGGCCTTGGAGAAATATGGAGTTACTCACCGATTAGCGACTCCATATCATCCGCAAACAAATGGCCAAGCTGAAGTGACCAACCGTGGTCTCAAGCGAATCTTAGAGAGAACAATAGGTGAGCATAGGAGTAGATGGGCTGACAAG
>JAANYP010003013.1:0-11650 GCA_020465985.1 Centrapalus pauciflorus
GAGGGGGGATTGAATAAAATTATTTTATCCTGATCCTTCCTAAAGTAATATATTTTTTATTATGTCAAGGATGTATTTAGAACCTTAGCTTTGTTCATTTTTTGTAGTCCCCTAAACCTCAGAATAAGTTCTATCGCGCAGAATACCCTCGAATCTTTAACACAGTTATCTGATACAACTTGCACTTTCTCGTTTAATACTTGCAGTTTCATTTATGCAGTCTAAGGCAAATGGAGATGCACAGGCCGTCGGGGTATCATCTCCATAGGCTTCTATAAAGAGGAGGCTCAATGATCCACAAGTTCATGGTCAGCAGAAGTGAAGTTGAGGAACTTAGCAGGATACAAGAATGAAAATGGAAAAGATGTTCCAGGACCCCCTCCAATGGAGTGAAGTCCATCTACCGTCTGGGTAGGTTGAAGAAGAGAGCTGTCCACATAGTTGACAGGCTTGCATTATCTGGCTCCTAAACACAAACAGTCACATACTTTATTTGTCAGCATTAGTTTTAAAAACATCCGAGTACGATTAAAGTTGTGAATCTGTTTCTTTTACCTTAGTTGTAAAATACTTAAGTACATTAGTTGTACTCTGTAACAAACTGTGTTGTTTGACATGTCATCAAGGAATCAGTGATATATAAAACTGACTTTAACTTTAGTACTGTAATGGTTGTAATTTTCAATTCCGCAACAATGACTGTAAAAATATATTAATGATTTTGATAGACCAGCTTAACTGGTTAGTGCAAATAAGGGGGATTGTTAGGCACAAAAAGGCCTCAGTCAAACCTGTTCTACATCTGAGGGGGAGATTTATAATCAAACCTGTTGATGCAGTTGAAGGTTGAACTTAAGGCCTGTTATATGCCTTATTAAAGCCTAAAGATGATTTGCAATATTAGTCTAAAGCTGTTCTATGTGTTGCATGTGTTGCAACTAAGACAGTTTGTCCAAGCTGTTCTGTCTGCTGAACAGGCTGGACATAAACTGTCTACGCTGCTCTACATTGGTGAGCAGCCTGGGCAATTTTAAAGTGTTCTGTTCTTTGTGAACAGAACGACTGTTGCTTGTGAACAGCTAAACACTTATATGGAATATGTTTGCCAAGTCTCATGTATTGTTTTTGACTACAAGATCAGTTTAACAAAGTCGAAGACAAAGTGGAAAACAGAACGTGCTCAGCCTGCCCAACTGTTCTGTAAACATGAAGACAAAAGGTTCTTTGACAAAAGGAGTGACAGACCCTTTTCCTGATATACAAAATAGGCCTTTACAGGAAAAAGACCAAAGTGGACATTTCTAAATTAGTTTAAGCAATGCAACAGTAGACAAAGTAAAAAGACAAAAGTTCTGCACATGTGAAGACAAGTCTGCTTTTTAGAAAAGTGCAGAAAAGGTTATGTTGTCTTTTCAACAAGACTTTTCCTTTTCATTCCGTCCAATGAAGATGTTTCTCCTAGATCCTCTGAGTGAGTATAAAAGGAAGCTTCTAAAGACAGAAAGAAAGAAGAAAGCTAAGTGCTGAAACCAAGGGTGAACGTGCAAGTGTGTTTTTCATGCATGCAAGCCTGATTGTGTAATACAGTTTCTTTGTGTCTAAGCTGTTCTACATAAGATGTTCCTCTGAGTATTGTAAACACAGTGAGTGCTTCTTAGTGAGTGTATTCATTGTAGACGAGTTTGAGTCTGTCTTAGACTAGTGAACATACTGTTGTATCTGTCATCTCAGCTTGAACTATTCCGCAGTCAAGCTTGTTTGTAATTAACAAATTGTTGATAATACATACAAACATTGAGAAAATAGTGTGTAGTTTTTAAATTAGCTGTATTCCCCCCCCCCCCCCTCTACAGCTAAGCTATATACTTTGGGAACCTCTCGGGACCTACAGAACGGGTAAATCACTCATAAAGACACTAGGATTAAAATTTAGGAGCTCTAGCAATTCAGATTAATTGCTACTAGTGATACGTCTAGATGTTTAGTCTTGAATCTGACAGTATGCGGTTTATCGATATCTTAACAAGATATCTTTAATAACATTGTGTTCAACATTTGTGATATGTATCCATAACCACCAGAACCTGGTTATCGACAACATTCTGTTGTGGTGTTCCGTCAAGTTTGCCGACGAGTGTTTAAACAAGTCAAAGGCTATTACTTGACTAACCATCAAACAAGTTGTATACATTTCACATGTCATTTTAACAAATGCAATTATACTTCTTGTCTAAACAACCTTGACTTATCAAGTCTTTAATTGTTTCTGACAAGTGAAGTGAATTAACCTCCATGTAACTCCTTTACATTTAATTCTGCATTTTATTAGTTTCATTTATATAATCACGGATGACTATCCAACTCATATAATCTCTTGAACTAACTTTCAAGAATTAACAAGTTCAATGAAACTGCATTTGAACACTTGAACAATTTACACAACAACATGGTAACCCTTTTTTATCTGAATATGACTACTAGCTTGTCCAATCTCCATTGACAAGTTACTATTCAAGCTCCACTTGAATCAATAGTCTATAATCACGGTTTAGTAATCTTAAATAATAGGAATTTCAAACAATAAGTTTTCAACTCCAAAAATTTCTTTATTTATCACAAAAATATTTGCAAGAAATTCAACTACAAAATTGTTTTACTACACCATGATAAACTATTGATGACATGAAAAATAGTGTCCAGCAGAGTATTCTCTAAGATGTCTCCATGCTCCCACTGAATCTGTCATCTCTTTTCACTTCATTTTATTCATTGCAGACATTATGCATGAAACTTTGTTCAATTGGTTATCACATATCCAAGAACAATAGAATGTGAATAATTCAGATACACGAAGTCTCAACGCGGTCACCCTTGACCGTTTCCAAGTACTTGGGACAACATCTTTTTCCCAGTGTCCAGTTTCCTAGCACTGAAAGAATTTGTCATCCTTGGATTTGACTTCTCTGGTTCTAGGTTTTAGCTACTTGTTAGCTTTAACATCCGGCTTGGAAACTTACTTTCCCTTCCGTCTCTTTCCCTATCTTCTCTCCTTAATCATTCCCTTAGCAGTCTATAGCATCTGATGCAGCCCACTGATCATCTTCTCCATGCATATTGTAACAAATTACAAATTGCTAAAATTCCTTCAATAAGGAATTGAGAATTAGATTCGTGGTCATGTCCTGTGTCACGGGATACCCAAGTCTGCTAAGATTATCCAGATAACCTTTCATCTTCAGCTCATGGGGTCTAACAGTTGTTCCTTCTGCCATTCTGCAGGAGCTCAGAGCCCTAGTCGTATATGATTCTCAGTCCGAGCCTGAGTCTGGAACATATCCTTTAGCTGGCGATACATCTGGCAAGCTGAGACGTCCCTAAGGCTAGTCCGCAGCTCAGATGTCATGGTCGCTAGCATTAGACAGACAACATTGATCGAATCCTCAGAGTGCTTCTTGTGGAGATTTCTCTCCTCAACTGTAGCAGTCTCTGCAGGAGCAGGTTCTGGTGCCCTTTCCAAAATATACGACTTTTACTCTGTACTCAGAACATTTGTCAGATCTTATTCCCAGTTCAGGAAGTTGCTTCTTTTGAGTTCTCCATATCCCGAATGGACCTCAAAGTAGCAACATGTGCTTTTCGGGAGGATTTTCAAGTGGGGAAAGGATATTGACGTTATCATTGTTGTTGTTACTGTTATTGTCATTGTTATTATTAAACCGCTCTGCCTCTTTCAACCATCTAAAACAATTTTTCAAAAATTAGTATTTGATTAACCATTAATAAATCAATAACCCAAAATTCAGAAAATGATTTATTAATCCTAAGAACCATTTTACTTATTCATGCACCCAACGGAGGCTGAACCTACATGAATAAGCTACTCAGGCATACAACTTATTACCAATTACAACCCCTTGTAACTCTTAGATCTTATGAGATTTTCAATTTCTTAAATTGATCAGGTTTAATCTCATCCACACCTCGGGCAATAGTCTTACTGAGGAACCACCACTGACACACACCATATAACAGCTGCAAGTCACTGGCCCAAGTCTCACTTAGGATCCGCAGTGCTTACCTCACAGCTCTCCGAGTTTGCGGCGTAAGCACCCAACAAAGGCTGAACCTACTTACGACGACCGGTCACCGTGAGTGCCACTATATGGACGGTGTGTTGTGTCAGATTTTTAATTTGGGTTTATAACCAGTCTCTTACCAAGGACTACTGGCCAGTCAGGTTAGTCAGCGGGCAGGATCCTTTCGGTTATAAACCTCCCGGAAATTCCTACAACCATAGCCCAAGCGTGACTGTCCTAGACACCACCTATTCTGGTAAGCAATCCAGTTAATGTACCAGTTTTAAGAATTTCAACTCTTTGATCATATGACATTTTAAAAATAAATCTCCTTTTATTTGAAAAGCTAATAAAAATGTCATATCTAACACCTGACAAAATAATTAAAGTTTCCAATTTAAACTTCCTTTTAAATACTTTAATTTTTCATCAAAAATGATTGTATTTTTAATTTCTTTTATTTATCTACTTTGTCACCACAACCACGCAGATATAAATAATGCATAAAGAAATAAAACATACAATCACATGGTGACATAGTCTTGCCAAAACTAAGTTGGTTTCCGAGAGCCATACGGACAAACCAATTTGGTCAAACCTAAGGGACAAAATCAACATACAAGGCAATAAGGATGAACTCTTTTTGCTCCCACTAGCCTCAACATCCGATGATGTCTCCGAGCGTCCTTGATGGATGACCTCCTTCTTAATGGGCATCTTCGCCAAGATTTTTTTACATAATTTAATCTAAATACATTTGCCTATTTTCTAGCCTATTACAGATTATATCTTAAAATCGGGATTCCAATGGCACGCAGGCCTTCCCAAAAATAACCAAGAATAAAAAATAGCAAACATTAGGATTAAACAAACAACCATCACAAACAAGGGGTCTCAAGGCTTGGCTATGTCACAAACATAAATAAAGCAGTAAAGCATATTAATAGTCCAGAATTCATTTTCATCATGCCATGAAAATAATTCCAAGACCAATTAATCTACCATTAATTGAAGTATTCATGTCCAATATCGTTCTTAAATTAAATACGGTTCGTAAACTCGAAATTCAGGAACACTTTCCAAAATTAGAAACTTTTTCTCGAAAAATTCAAATTCAATTCCATCTTTGCATTATCTTTGGATTCAAAACTACACTTTTCTTAAAATATTCAATTTACAATTCAAACACCTTTGAAACTTAAAATTACTATTTTAAGAAACTTTTTATTAAACAACCTTTAATAAATATAGTTATTATTTTCAAATAATATTGATAAATAATTTAAACTTGCTTTAAATAATTATCAATTAACTATTATTTAATTGAAACGCTTTTCAAAAAAATAAACTTTATTTAAAATGCCAATTTTCTAAATAAACAATTTTACCAATAAAATATGTGTTTTATAATTTTTTAAAGGAAATTGACTATCTTTAAATAACACCAAAAACTTTTCTTTATGGTTTTAAACGATTTCTACCAAAAACTTTAATGTTGAGATCAAATCTCAAAAACATTAAACCATGACCGAGCATTAAACTCAAAGTCACGATTTCATCAATTTGAAA
Organism: Centrapalus pauciflorus; assembly: GCA_020465985.1. Lineage (NCBI taxonomy): Eukaryota > Viridiplantae > Streptophyta > Magnoliopsida > Asterales > Asteraceae > Centrapalus > Centrapalus pauciflorus. The sequence goes on from JAANYP010003013.1 coordinate 5,646, forward strand.
ATAGCATCCTTAAATTAAACTATCTTTAATTTAATAATGCATTATGGAACTAAATATTAAATGCATAAATTAAATCTAGTTTATAAATTAAAATTACCATTAATTTTAATTTCAACATTAAAACTTAACTTTTAATTAAACCCAATTTAATTTAAACGACGAATTACCGGAAAACGGAAACGAACCAACTTAGTTAACCGACTCATACTCGGGTTCTATAACTCATATGAACTGAAAACAAGTAGGGTATTAAACCCATTAACGGCTGAAATTAATCGAAGCCTTTAATCAACTCACTTTGATTATTTCGATTTCCATATTCCAATTAATCGTTTAATTATCGAATCGAATAATATTTAAACCGATTTTCGAATTTTATAAAAATACTAATAAAGTCTCTACTTTAATTTTATAAAACCGAAAACATATTTACATATATTTTGTCACAAATGTCTAAACATTAATAACCAAACACTTTTGATTTATTGATTCGATTTTAACGCATTTAATTTAATCGTTCGAGTTTAACCGTGAATTAAACGACACGATGGAACAAATAATCCATCACCTCGGTTACCACATCACAACCGAGAGGTCATGGGTCTCAACCCATGGCCGAAATCTCTAGGTTTGATTTCGCGAACCGAAACGTTTAATTTTCGACTTTAATCAATTAAACACTTTTAAACAATCAAACATCAACTAAATAAAACGAACTAAGGTTTCAAAATCCCGAGTTCCGAGAAACTCCAAGGTTGGCCGAGAATCACCATGGGGTTTCCAAAACCTTTGGTCGATTTTCTCCAAGCCAAATCAAAACCTTAAACGTTTTAATTATTGATTTCGATCGTTTAAACACTTTTAATTATTAAAAATCGAAACTTTAATAACATTGAACATAAATACACGAATAATACTATCATTATGTTACTTGAGGTGGCTCTGATACAACTGTTGGAAATTCGTATGGTTTTTCATAAAAACATAAACATTAATCACATTAAATGCACAACGGAAGCTTTTTCTAGAATCACGAATTCCGTACACGGATCATCAAGTATACATAAGATAAGTAAATGAGAAAGCATACAAAAATCCGTACCTTCGTATTCTATGACAAGAATACACAAATGAGATGCACTCGGTATCCACCGGTGATGACACGATCGAGCGGCGCAAGATATGCAATCAAACACACGAAGAACGGGAAAACCAAAAACCCACAAACGATTTGTGGTTTCTTGCGGCCGAGATGGCCACACACAAAAACAATTTATGTGTGTGGCCGTGTGATCTTTTCCACAAATCACAAAACCCTATATTTGGTTTATATATATCTCACACACATATATGCGGCCGTCTCTCTCTCTCTCTCTCTCTCTCTCTCTATATATATATATATATATATATATATATATATATATATATATATATATATATATATATATATATATATATATATATATATATATTATTAATTAAGAGTTTTAGTTTTAATCAAACTCTAATATAATAATATAATATATATCTTAATAATTATCTTCATTATTTAAACACTATATAATTATCTCTATAATTATATACCCTTTAAATAATATTAATCTTTTATACATTATCTAATAATATATAAATGACTAGATAATTATTTATAATTACCTCTTATTTATTTGTTTATAATTTATAATTATCCATCCAATTATCCAATAATAGATGATAATACTAATTCAAATAAATACATCTTTTATTTAATATCTAATAATAAATAAAAGACTAGATAATTATTATTTAATTATCATCCAATGACAATTAAATTACTACAATATCTAATATTGCACTTTTAGTCCCCGTACTTTGAGATATAATTAATCATCCATTAATTTAATCTCAATGATCATTTCGTGTCATAAACAATATCCAATATTGGTTATTCAATCGTTTAATTGCATCTGCTTAGTTGTGCTCATCGGGGTGACCCTCAAGTGTTTTATGAAATCAGCCATGATGCAGTTGTAATGTAATCTTTACACACCATATACTAACAAGAATGATATATATATATATATATATATATATATATATATATATATATATATATATATATATATATATATATATATATATATATATATATATATATATATATACACACACACACACACTCAAGATCAATAGGGTAACATGTTAGACTGGGGTACCAGAGAATCATTTATAGCAAATCATTTATCATTAAAATCTTAAAATATAATATAATTTTTGCTTAAAATTTTTTCTCACATTAATTAATGTTGGGGGTAAAAATGGTACTAAAACGTTTAAATAAGAATCAAAGTGTCACACCCTGCTACCCCGGTTGGCAGCGAGGCGTGACGAGTGCGGAAGCGTGACCATAATCATAATGAACGACCACTACATGGACGTTTTCAAAAATACATCGATATAACTTTAAAAGGTAGAAATGTTTTACATAACCCGTAAATAATAAAGAGTAGTTCGCAAGGTACAGAGATTTGAATACATAATTAAATTATCCAAAATAATGCAAATAAATCTCCGACGGTTTGAAAAAGAATGCGACTCCTTAAGTGCGGAAGCTTGAAAGTGGTTACTTCTGAAGGCATACTTGCCTTAATTACCTGAAAATACATGCTAAAATACGTCAACAAAAAATTGTTGGTGAGCTCATAGGTTTACGCGAAAAGACCAGTTGTATGGACATTATCAGATGAGTTGAATTTATAAAATCATAAATTCCGTGTATGTATTACATAAACCATCATGCAACCGAAGCTTAATTAGAATGAGTTTGCCCTGTGCAGTATTCCCATACGTAATACCGTGTGTTGAATATATATGCACTCGCTGTTAGCCGAACCGAGCTAACACGAATGGGGGACATGACTCCCAATAGATCTATCCACAATATACTCGCGCTTACAAATAAATGCAATTAACGGTTCATGATATAAGGGCTGATGGAATCCGAACATGTAATACATATAAGAAATAAACAGTTTTGATGTCCATATGAAAAACAGTGCATGTATTTCCACCCCAATAGATAGTGAAAAATAGGGGCTATGAAGACTCACCGAACTTGTGATGGAGAAATATGCGCAAAATGCAAGTTTGCGTAGTTTGATGGGTGATGAAACCGGAGATGGTTAACCGAGTCCTAAATGATAATAAGGACTTAATGTTACTAATATATGATAATATGTATATTTATAGATTTTTATGTCTTAAATCACCCAACATTACAAGTTTAAAAATAAGATTTGCTTAAAACGTCAAGTTTATATATATATAATTTTCCAGCTTTTTCGGAGGTTTTTCGGCCTACTTTGAGGCTGTCTTTGACCAAGCTCCAAAATGTTTTAGACTTTGGTTTTCTAGGACATTAAACTACTATATACAAAGGATTTTTAGAATCAAGAACGGCCATTTTTCGAGTTGTTTAGGTTGGTGAAAAATCTCGTTAAAAACGCTATGTTGGCCATTTTTGAGCTGTCAAACTTTCGGTTTCTCAAATAATTTCTGGAGGTCTTAAACTTCAAAATAAATTATGAAAAATTGCAGATCTATAGTTAAGACATAGATCTAACTTTTGAGACAAGAATCAACTCATTTCGTTGAGTTATGAATTAGTTATGATTTTTCAAAGTCGATACAAATATTCTGCCGAAATTCCGTAGTTTATAAACTTGAAACAACTTATGATTCTTGTTGTTTATTCAAAGACTACTTGTATAAAAGTCATAATAGTTATAAAAACACATATATATCACATGTTTTCATAATATTAACACTTTTATAATGTGTTCATATATTCATAAACACATTTAAAGAAACAACTTAAAAATAAAACTAGAACTTATAAACTTGAGTTTTTATGAAACTTGTTGTTGTTGGTGATTATATATATTATGCAAGACTTATATAAACATAAATATATGATGAAATAAGTTAGTATTTACTTAATTTGATGTATTTGGAGTATGAAATTGAGAAGAAGTTGGAACTCTTGCAAGATTTGAACCAAGAACACTTGAAGTTCACCAAGAACACTTGAATTTCACCAAGAACACTTGAATTAAAATGTTTGTAGTGTGTGTGTGTGTGGGATCCTGTTTTGAGAGGAGAGAAAGAGATATTTTGGTGTGAAAATAATGAAAAGGAAGCCCTCTATTTATAGGCAAAGTCTTGGTCTTTCAAATGGAGGTGGAGTGTAAGATCATGTTGAAATGAAAGGAGAATGGGGTGTGAAAGATTTGATTATGAAAGGTTATGGAGTTGGGAAATAAAAAATTGAAATCAAATCTTGGGTAGTACTACCCTATGACCAGATTTTTATGGATTATTTTCATGTATTTATATATATATTTTTTTGTATAAAAGTATTTAGAATGTATTCTTGTATTTCCCTTTTCTTGTAAATTCAAAAATACTTTTGAATGCATTGTTTTAATGAATTGTTTTAGTCTTGCATAATTAATGTTAAGTAATTGTATTAGTGTATGATTAGTGTCACTAATCATAATTTAATTATGTACTTAGTTGAATTAATCCCTCATATCGTAAATCGATCGGATTAATTGTTTTTCCGATTCATCGCACTGATGAATTTGATTCTAATTGAGTTGAATTTTCGACCACTGATTAGACTATAATTGACTATTAAATGTGGATTAGGGTTTTGTTGCTAACCTGGTTCAGTGCCGGATGTTACAGTCTCCCCCTGTTAAGGGAATTTCGTCCCGAAATTAGCTCGTGTTCTCCACTGCTTGAATATCTGAGAACAGGTGAGGGTATTTTTCCCGGAACTGATCCTCGCGTTCCCACGTAAAGTCAGGACCTTGCTTAGAGTTCCATCTGACTTTTATTATCGGGATCCGGCTGTGCTTTAGTTTCTTGACTTCGCGGTCCATTATTTCTACAGGTTGCTCAATGAAGTTCAACTTATCGTCTAACTCCAGCTCGTCCATGGGTATAACGAGTGATTCATCATCTAGACACTTCTTAAGATTGGACACGTGGAAGGTATTATGAACGTTATTAAGCTCTGGGGGCAGGTCGAGTCGGTAAGCTACCGGGCCAATTCTTTTGGTGATCTTGAATGGTCCGATATAACGAGGATTGAGTTTTCCTCGTTTCCCAAAACGGATTACGCCCTTCCAAGGCGAGACTTTTAACATTACTTGATCTCCCTCTTGGAACTCCAAATCCTTCCGTCGAATGTCTGCATAACTTTTCTGCCGATCCCGCGCGATTTTTAACCGGTTACGAATCTGGGCTATCTTTTCTGTAGTCTCCTGGATGATTTCCGGTCCAGTAATCTGACTATCTCCTACTTCAGCCCAACAAAGAGGTGATCGACACTTTCGCCCGTAGAGTGCCTCGAATGGGGCGGTCTTAATGCTTGAGTGATAGCTGTTGTTATAGGAAAACTCGACTAATGGCAGGTGTCTGTCCCAACTTTTGCCAAAATCGATGACACATGCCCTTAGCATGTCTTCCAGCGTCTGAATCGTCCTTTCACTCTGACCATCCGTTTGGGGGTGATAGGCTGTGCTCATATCTAGGCGTGTACCCAGTGCTTCTTGCGATGACTGCCAAAATCTTGATGTGAACCGGCTGTCTCTGTCTGATATAATTGATACTGGCACTCCATGCCTTGAGACGACTTCTTTAAGATAGATTCGTGTTAACTTATCCATCTTATCAGTCTCCTTAATGGGCAGGAAATGTGCGGTTTTGGTAAGCCGATCCACAATCACCCAAATAGTGTCATAACCTCCAGACGTCTTTGGCAACTTGGTGATGAAATCCATGGTGATGTTTTCCCACTTCCACTGGGGTATTTCTGGTTGAACTAGCAATCCTGATGGTTTTTGGTGCTCAGCTTTAACCTTCAAACATGTTAAGCACTTGCTGACGTAGGTAGCAATGTTAGCCTTCATATTTGGCCACCAGTACATTCCTTTCAAGTCGTGATACATTTTATCTGC
>JAANYP010003014.1:0-25103 GCA_020465985.1 Centrapalus pauciflorus
ACCCTAGCTTCTAAGGTATTTAGTGGTTATTTTTGACGGGTTAACGACACTCGCATCAAATTTTGGCGCCGTTGCCGGGGAGCGGTTGCGCTTAAATCACGTATTTTAGTAATTAGTTAATTTAATTTTAAATTTTATTTAAATATAAATTACATTTTCATATATTTAGTTGCCTTATTTTCTTTAGAGTAATTTAGGTAATTTAGTTAATTTAGTCAATTTCAATTATTTGTTTATTTGCTTTTATTTGCTTACTTAAATTAGTTTAAGTTTCCATATTTTGCTATTATTCCATTTAATTAGTTTTTAATTAGTTTTAATTTTAATTATTGTTTTAGTTTATTAAAAAAAAAAAAAAAGGGGAATCGTGGCGCAAGCATCGATTCTCACCAAAAAGAAAGTAACTAATTCGAATTCTTCATCTAGCCCTTCTAAGTTTATGCACACACGATATTCTGGTAGAATTTCACCCTTGAAGTTTGATCCAGAAATCGAAAAAACTGCTAGATCTAATAGGCGAGCCACAACTCAAACAAACGAAATTAGAAATACTGTTCCTACAGTAAACGTGGAAGAAGAAATAATTAATTTGGAAGACGAGAACATCGATAACATTCTAGTTGACGTCCAACAAAACCAAAGACCGATGGGAGACCGTAGAACCGTAGAATCCCATTATAGGCCGGGTGATATCCCTGATCCATCACCCATTCTCTACCCAATTAATGAGAATGAACCCGAAATTAGGCCACAGCTATTTAGCATATTACCCGTTTTTCGCGGAGCACCAAGCGAAGAACCGTATGAGCACTTAGCTGAATTCACTGCCATATGTAAGGCCAATCACGTTAGGGGAATGACCGTAGATGCTCTAAAACTCAGACTCTTTCCTTTCTCTTTGAAGGAACGAGCGAAAAATTGGTTCGTGTCACTTCCCACTGATAGTATAACTAACTGGGATGAGATGAAAAAAAAATTTCTAACTGAATATTACCCAATTAGTAAAACTACAGAAACACGTAAAGAAATCACTGGATTTAAACAGAAAATTGGAGAACAATTTCACGAAGCTTTTAATAGGTTGAATGAATTACTACGAACATGCCCTCACCATGAAATTCCTAAATGGATGCTAATTAAAACCTTTTTCGATGGGGTTAGTCAAGAAAGTAGGAATATGATCACCGCTGCTTCAGGCGGAACCTTTTTAGCCAAGGAAGATGACGAAGCTTGGGAATTATTAACCCAATTAAGCAAAGGTTTAAAAGTCCAAGCGGGTTCGGATAATAGTGTTGGTGTCCAAGTTATGGGCATAGACAACGCATGGAAGAAGGAAGTTAAATCTGATATATCCGAACTAAGCAAAAAGATGGACCTGTTGATGAAAGGAATGGGAAAGGCTACAGCGGCACAGGTCTGCTGTGTCACTTGTGGAGATCCCTCTCATCCAACCGAGAATTGCCCACATACCTTCACGCACGAAGAGTATGTGAACGAAGCTTTTGGCTTTCGGCAACGAAGAGAACGGGAGAATCCATACTCGGAGACCTACAATCCGGGATGGAGAAAACACCCGAACTTTAGTTGGAGGGATAATCAAGATAATGATGCTCCTCCGAAGCCAAGATATGAGCAACCTCGTCAACAAAACCGAGATTTCCAATATGGATCGACCTCAGCTACAAAGGATGATCGGTACTATAAACGCCAAGACCCTAAAGAAGAAAATGAGCCACGACAAGTGTCGGGGAACTCGAAAGAGTTTTCTGAGTTTATGGAATTCATGAAACAACAAACCATGGTTCAAGCGAAAACTATGGAGATGCTCGGAAGGCAAATGGGACAAATTGCAGAGTCCTTGACTAAACGAGAAGAAGGGAAGCTTCCAAGCAATACCACAGTTAACCCATCGCATCACCATGGAAAAGAAAAGAAATATGAAGTCAATGAAGTGAAAGAAGTTAATAAAGTCACTACCCTTAGGAGTGGAAAGGAAGTAGATAATAAAATAGAAATGCCTAAGGAGAGTGAGACTGACGACGAGGTAGAAATTGCTTATGAAGAAGAACCACCCAGATCGGAGTCAAAGGTAGAAACAAAAGTTAAGAAGGTAACCTTTAAGGAAGTAGAAGCCAAGAAACCAGTAGAGAATAAAGTTGGGGAAGGGAGTTCCAATACTGAAACTGCTCCCTACCCAACGGCCTTAGAAAATCCAGCTTCATTTCCTTATGGTAAGAAAGGACCTAAAAACGAAGAATTATGGGATATCTTTAATCAAGTTAAAATTAACATTCCCTTAATCAAAGCTATACAACAAGTCCCTTCTTACGCTAAATTCCTAAAAGACCTTTGTACTCAGAAGCGAAAATTTAAAATAACTCTTCCAAAGCAAATTAACCTCACTGAACAAGTCAGTGCAGTTATCACTAGCTCACTGCAGCCTAAACTAAAAGATCCGGGATCACCCTTGATCCCGGTAACTATTGGCGAGATTCAAATTAAAAAAGCACTTCTAGACTTAGGGGCAAGTGTTAATATTCTACCTGGTAATTTATTTGACCAACATGATCTAGGAACCCTACAGACAACAGATGTCATCCTACAATTAGCAGATAGGTCTACCAAAGTACCACGAGGAATGTTATCTGATGTAATCGTTAAGGTCGAAGATTTCTATTATCCAGTAGATTTCTTAGTGTTGGATTCAGATAGTGCTTACAAAGAAAGCCAACCGGCAATCATATTAGGACGTCCCTTCTTAGCCACAATCAACGCTCAAATCAATTGCAGGACAGGTGCATTAGACATAGCATTCGGAAACCGTAAACTCCGACTTAATGTATTTAACAATGTACCCAATGCGCCATTGGATTCAGAGTGCTATATGATCGATCTAGTTGATGATTTAACACAACAACAATTATCAACAATAACATGTAAAGATCCAGTGGAGCTGCTCCTGTACTATAATGCACATATGCTAGATAATATGCCTGAGGCTAAGGAGTTTGAACTTGAAAGTGTTCAGTCAGTGGATTCTACTCAACCACCATGGACACATAAGATCGAAAAACTTCCGACTGACCTTCCACCATCAGCAAAACCGTCTTTAGAGCAACCACCCAAGCTAGAGTTGAAACCACTTCCATCTCATCTCAAATATGCTTTTCTTGGCCCTGAGAATACACTGCCTGTAATCATCGCAACAGACCTTACTGCTGCACAAGAAAAGGCCTTGTTAGAAGTGTTATCGAGATATAAGGAAGCGGTAGGCTGGACCATAGCAGATCTTAAAGGAATTAGTCCGACGCTGTGTATGCATAGGATTATAACTGATCCAACAGCCAAGCCAAGCAGAGATGCTCAGAGAAGGCTAAACCCTAACCTTAGAGAGGTAGTGAAGAAAGAAGTGTTGAAATGGCTAGATGCTGGAATTATCTATCCGATATCAGATAGCCAATGGGTTAGTCCCACACAAACGGTTCCAAAGAAATCTGGAATCACTGTCATCGATACTCCTGAAGGAGAAAAGATTGCAACTCGCCCTGTGGCGGGGTGGAGAGTATGCATCGACTACAGAAAACTAAACGCCGCAACCTCAAAAGATCATTTTCCTCTGCCATTCATCGACCAAATAGTAGAGAAGCTAGCAGGGCAGAAATTCTATTGTTTCCTAGATGGCTATTCGGGGTATAACCAAATCCCAATACACCCAGAGGACCAAGATAAAACAACATTTACATGTCCGTATGGCACATTCGCTTACCGAAGAATGCCATTTGGATTATGTAACGCTCCAGCCACATTTCAGCGATGTATGATGGCTATATTTTCAGACATGGTCGGAGGTTCTCTTGAAATCTTCATGGACGACTTTTCAATATTTGATAAGTCATTCGAAGGGTGTCTCTCTCATTTAGAAAAAGTTCTCAAGCGGTGTACTGAAACCAATTTGGTACTAAGTTGGGAGAAAAGTCACTTTATGGTTAAAGAGGGAGTAGTCTTAGGACACATAGTCTCTGAAAGAGGAATGGAGGTTGATCGAGCTAAGATACAAATAATTTCCTCGCTACCACCACCAACTAATATCAAGGGGATTCGTTCTTTTCTAGGACATGCAGGTTTCTATAGGAGATTCATAAAAGATTTTAGTGCCATATCCAAACCCCTATGTAACCTTCTCCTAAAAGACGCACCGTTCAATTTTGATAAAGACTGTGCAGAGGCATTTAACACATTAAAAATGAAGCTCACAGAGGCACCAATTCTGCAATCACCTGATTGGTCTCAACCCTTTGAGATCATGTGTGACGCCAGCGATCATGCAGTAGGTGCCGTCCTTGGTCAAAGAGTGGACAAAAAGCCAGTGGTAATATACTATGCAAGTAAAACCTTCTCTGAAGCTCAAATTAATTACACAACCACTGAAAAAGAATTGCTTGCAGTAGTATATGCGTTAGATAAGTTTAGATCTTACGTCTGGGGAGCTAAGGTAATTGTGTATTCCGATCATAGTGCCTTACGACACCTCTTGGCTAAGAAAGATGCTAAGCCACGGCTAATTCGTTGGATACTGTTGCTACAAGAATTTGATTTAGAAATCAGAGATAAAAAGGGCTCAGAAAATGTAGTAGCAGACCATCTATCGAGACTGCCAGCAATCACCACTGATATGCTGGACTCCATTCGGGACAATTTCCCAGATGAACAATTATTGTTCGTCGCAAAAGTGCCTTGGTTCGCTAACTTAGTGAATTACTTTGTCACAGGGAAAACCCCAAACCACTGGAATTCACATCAACGAAAGTATTTCTTCTCTCAAACTAAACAGTACATTTGGGAGGAGCCGGATTTGTTCAAAGGAGTAGATCAGATTATCCGGCGATGTGTTCCAGATAACGAGCATTATGATATTTTAAATCACTGTCACTCGTATGCATGTGGAGGCCATTTTAGTGCTAAAAAGACAGGACATCGAATCCTACAAAGTGGATTCTTTTGGCCAACCATCTTTAAGGACTCCTACGAGTTTGTTAAGTCATGCCTACGATGCCAGCAGATAGGAGGTATTTCAAAAAGAGACCAAATGCCTATGACACTGATTCTTATAGTAGAGATTTTTGATGTGTGGGGCATAGACTTTATGGGACCCTTTCCTAAGTCATATGGTTTCGAATACATCCTAGTGGCAGTTGCTTACGTCTCTAAATGGGTAGAAGCCGAAGCCACAAGAACCAATGATCACAAAGTAGTTTGCCAATTCGTTAAACGTAATATATTTTCTCGTCATGGAATTCCTAGAGCTATAATTAGTGATGGGGGTTCTCATTTCAAAAATATGTACTTTAGCAAACTACTTAAACATTATGGAGTGACACATAAGATAGCTACCCCATATCACCCACAAACTAGTGGACAAGTAGAGGTATCTAACAGGGAGGTTAAGCGAATATTAGAAAAAACAGTACGACCCGATAGGAAAGATTGGTCAATACGATTAGATGATGCACTTTGGGCGTATCGTACAGCGTATAAAACCCCTATTGGTATGTCTCCTTATAAACTAGTGTATGGGAAATTATGTCATCTTCCGGTGGAGTTAGAACACCGAGCCTTATGGGCCATTAAAAATGCAAACCTTAACTTCACGGCTGCCGGTATAAATCGAAAACACCAACTGAACGAATTAGAAGAAATTCGCAAGGAAGCTTATGAAAGTTCTAAAATATATAAAGAAAAAACAAAAGCTTTCCACGACCGAATAATTAAACGAAAGGTGTTTAATAAAGGTGACAAAGTCTGGCTATTTAACGCACGCTTGCGGCTCTTCCCAGGCAAATTAAAAAGTAAGTGGACAGGCCCATACACAGTGACTAACGTTTTCCCCTATGGTGCGGTTGAAATAATAGATCAAAAAGGTGGTGAGCCGTTTAAAGTAAACGGACACAGATTAAAATTATTTGTACAATGGGCTGACAATGAAATTATATCATCTGAGACAATGGTCTTGGAAGATATCACTTAAATACTACAGAGTTCCAAAATGTCTGGCTGAAGACATTAAACTTAGCGCTTTTTGGGAGGCAACCCAAAGAACTTTGTGGGTATGTTCCATAGAAACCCTCACGAGACTATAACTCGTCCACTCGGGCTACCGAGGGGTTTAAAGGCTTGTTGCACGTGCTAAGTGCAATCGTTCTCACCACGAAAGTGTGCGTTAATTTCTGCAATTTAAATTTTATTATTATACCGTAGTTTGTTTTTTTTTTAGTTAGTCAAATAATAGTTCATCCTATACTCCGGTATACTTATAGTAACCAACTAAGTTGGGGAATAAGTTACCCAAATAAGAATCTGCAAAACCCATGCCGAAGATAGACAAATTTTGGACACATAAGGGACAAAAATTCGGTACAATGTACGACAAATCGTTACTTTTTGGGGGGACCAAACGCTACAAACAGCACACACGAAAATCGCCTGGAAACAGTGCAGCGCACCGGCCAGCGCAGGCCTGCGCTCCGCGCTGCGCCCCAAGCGTACCGGCCAGCGCAGGGGTGCGTTGGCTTATTAAACATTTGACTTGCAAATCTCCGTTGCCTACACGTTACTTTGCTCATACGCTGATTTTCGCCTCCATAGTGTCAGGGACGACACAATCTTCAAGTTGGGGAAGGGGAAACACATAGATGCATTTATAAAATGTAGGATAAATGCTTAATTTTACCGGGAAAACGTAAATTATCAAACCAAGCATGCACCCAACCAACTGAAAAAACGAAAAATTTTTGAACCGAACAGGCCCCCCAAGCGCAGCCGCCGGCGCAGGCCTGCGCCCGGGGGTGCGCCTGCCCATAATCTCCTCATTTTAAATAGAAAAATTTTTGCAAAACCCTACAAGAGCACCCCATGCGCCCCCATTACGGCTCCTTCACTTTCTCCACAAATTTCCACCTAAAAAACTCATTTTTGTCCACAAAAATCACTAAAAATCAAGTTGGTGATTAGCATTAAGCAAGAAGTAGCAAGAAATTTGAGTTTGCAACTCAAGTTGGGGAAGTTAGAAGTTAAGCTAGGCATCATCTACCTCCACTCTAGATTCAACCTCTCTTTCGTTTTTTTTATCAAGAACAAGGTACAAAAGCTTCACCATTCTTGAACTAGTAAGCTTTCATGGAGTTTGAAGTTGAATTTTGACTTTTAGATTGACTTTTTGCATGACCATTTATACATGATAATTCTAAATGCTTCTATAGTATAGAATAGATTATCGAGTGAAAGCATGAGCACGATTAAGAAAAAAAAAAAAAGGGCATGCTAGTCAATTTCCGGAAAGTTGGTTGTTATTTTGTGCAATTTTGCTTAAATTATTAAGATGTGAAAAAGTGGTTAAGTTGATATATTTATGCATCTTTATGTTATATATGCTAGTTGCACAATTTATCAATTATGGTTCTTTGTTATGAAAATAGAACGAGTTAAGAATTTTATAAATATATATATACTTAAGTTGTCGTATTTGCAGATGTCTCGCCGAACTAGACAACGCGTGGGGGAGGGCGCCAGTTCTTCTACCCAACCGAGGGTAGAATGGAACCCGGACTTCAATCTTTCACAACATCCAGCGAACATTCGACGACAACTGTTCATGACAAAGAAATTCTCCGGCAAAGTGTTAGTCGAAAAAAGAGTTAAGAAAGACGAGTTTGAGAATTATGGGGTAGTTCGATGTTTCAACCGGCTAGGTTGGGAGGCAGTACTAGATTTAGGAGGGGAGCACATTTATCACGATGAAGTGGTGGAATGGATGTCCACATTACGACGCGAAGAAGGACAATTCCGAGGTGATTTCACCTTAATAGGTCGCGTTAATGGGCATGAATTTCCAATGAATGCACAAGCATTGCGGGAGGTTTTTGGGGTCGATATCGGTGTTGGAGAAGACGGGGCACGAAACTTCAATTATGAATACAAAACAGACGCCCAACTAGCATTCACTGATCGAACATGGGAGGGTGAATGGACCACACAATTGGCCGAGATATTAAAAATCGATTATAATGCCGCAGCAGGATACACGGCATATGCTAGGCGTGACCTTAGCCCCATGGCGAAGGTACTACACAAGATTGTTACCAACAATGTGCTGCCGAGAGATAGCGATTTGACAAAGATTCGGCACAAGGAGGTAACTATCCTTTACGCATTAATGACGGGAGAGCCGAGCCTTTCTTTTGCGTGGATTGTGATGAATGATCTGTGGTCAATGTACGATACAAGGGAGAGAAAAATAATCCCTCACGGTTGGATTTTATCAGAGTATCTGAGGGCCCAGGCAGCGATTTCCCCCATATCTGTTCCGATGGGAGTCTCCGGCGCCGTTATTACAGCGGCAATGATACAAAGCATCACTCTGCGCCAAACAGACCAAGGATTCGAGATCTTTGATTCCGACACGGGGAAAACACATCGAGAGTTATACGGTATAGAGGAGGCAGAGGCTTACCATCAGCATCAAGCCGAGAGAGTACACGCAGCAGGAGGAGCCAATGATATGTCCCAAGTCATTGCTCGGTTGGACGCAATGAACCTTCGATTGGGCGCCTTTCAAGAAGACGTGGTTGGAAGAATGGATGAATTTCAGCATGAATTAGAAACTCAGACGAGCCGAATCGACGAGATATACACCGGTGTGCGCGCATCAGCCTTTCAGAACGCTTATTACAATCAGCAGCAGTGGGCGTACACCGATGCAGTGCGAGATCACATGAATTATAATGCTGGGTTACCATACCAACCATACGAGAACTACCAGTGGCAGAATTTCGAGAGACTGAACATGGAGGATCGAATTCCTCAATATTTCCCAGCCTATGGTCGAGTTCCCACCACGACACGCGGAGAAAGCATAGTGCACCCTACGAACATGTATCCACCTGCACCTCATATGCAAGAAGACCGAAACCCCTTCGGGGAATTCTTTGCTGGTATTTTCGGACCGCCACCACCGCCACAGTAGTCAGGTTCTTCCGTTCCTCTCTTTAAGTAGGATGAATTATTGTTTTTATGCTTTAGTATCTTTATTATTGTTTTTGTTTTTGCATGCATTACGTTGATTGAATAAATGTGTTTCCTTTTAAGAAGATTGTGTGAAAAGCGAGCCGTAAAAGATCCGATCAATTAACCCGATAATTTTTTATGGTTGAGCTTGCAACTTAAATATGATGATGTTAGTTAGGTCGGTTTCAAGCAAGAAGATGTAATTATATGAGTTTAAATATAACACAAAGAATCAGAGATGTTTAAAACCAAGGAAGTGAACCGAGTTTGAAGTAAGATATATTGCGTTGTAGCGAGTGGTAATTAACAAGGATTCCAATAGCCGCTAATTATTCATGCAATAAGGGGGAGGAAGAGAACACGAATAAAGCCTCAATTCAAGTGTGACCTAGTTGATTCAGGAGATTAAGTCTGAAGGGTACCATCATGCCTAGTCCCCTAAGGCCAACTGGTCTGGGAGCGGCTGACCCAAATCCTGTTACACTGATCATCTAGAAAGTCATAGTAAACTTGAACGAAAAACATAGACATTGCATGAAAAGAACAAAAAGAAAAAAAATTAGTAGCTCAAGTCATGCATCGAGGAAAAAGATGGTCCAGTGACCCACGTGAATTCAATTCTGTAACCTTGAGCTAAAAGGATAATAGTGGTGAGGAATTTTTGAACAACTATCCGAGAAACATCACGATATATCTGAATTAAATTCTGTTCGTGTCTGCGAGTTTCAACACATCTATGAAGGCTAGTGCTTGTTTAAATGAGTTAATTATGTTTTGTACGCTTGATAAACCCGATGTTTTAAAAAATCTGATTTTCGTTGCTTGCTCGGGACGATCAAGAATTAAGTTGGGGAAGTTTGATCGGGTTATAATTTACCATGTTTATTAAGCGTAAAAGAGTTGTTTTTAATGCAAAAGTGTTATAGAAGGTGCCGCTATTGAATAAATTCTGTGCCTATGCAGGGAAACAAAATCCGGTTTAAAATGATGAAAAAGGACGAAATTTCAGAGCCAGGCGCAGAGAGGGGCGCAGCCCTGCGCCCAGACCGAGTGCTCGACAGAAGAAATTAATTCACAAAAATACGGATTTCACAGAGGGGCGCAGAGGGGGGCGCAGGCCTGCGCCTACGGCTGCGCCCAACCCATTAAAATAATGGACGGCCGTTTTTAGGGTTTTTCCATCTTTTCCTATAAATACCAAGTCATATTTCAAAGTTTGAGGATCGTTTTTTGGGAGGAGAAGGCTAAGGAAAAGAACCCTGTTTGAGCGAAAATACGTACGAAGAACACACGAGTCAAGCTACGGCGATGAATCCACAACTCTTAAACGTTGCATCAACCATGTCCGGCTAAGCTCATTATAATCATTCTCGGAGGAAGCACATCGCTAAGTTTTACTTTATGAACGATTACTTAAGTTTGCATGGTTTTTATTATTTATATTGTGATTGTAAACGAATGATTATTATTTTGTTGTTGCGTTTCGCAAGATAGTTCGTAGACATTTTATTATTCGTGCCGAGTTAATTATTTAATTAAGACGAGTAATCAAACGTGTCACGCGCTATGCCCAAGATCACGTAATGGTTTAATAATAATTATAACAAAGATTATGTCTATGTAATCTTCAATTCGTTTTTATAAATTAAACACAAAGCGAGGTGTGGAATCCGGGAATGGTTATCTTCGTACTTTATTCAATCAAACAATCTTCTTAAGTTTTCTTTTCACAAAATTCGCAAGTAATTAGTTTTATAAATCAAGCAATCACCTTTTTACAAACCACTCAATCTTTCTAAGTTACTTACTTTGCAATGCTAATCGCTTAAATACGTGCAATTAACCTCTCGCTCTCTGTGGATACGATCCCTACTTACCCTAGCTTCTAAGGTATTTAGTGGTATTTTTGACGGGTTAACGACACTCGCATCATTACGTAAGGTACCAAAAATTTAGAAACCGAAAAATACGTTGTTATTTTATTGAAAACGTGATAATATTTATATCGTAATATAGATAAAAGAATCAAATATAATTACGTATTCGGTTTTCTACAAATCATTATATATTAAAGTTTATAAGTAAAAAAAAATAAATTGTATGAAACTGATGATATATTATATACATTAATTAAAAAATTTATGTTTTAACACAAACTGGAAAATAAATAAATAAGATGGTGGCACTATTTGTCTAGAATTAAACGTTATTTTTCTGTTCTTTCATGAATACATAAATATAATGAATAATATGCGATTAACATGTTTTATTATTTTTCAGTCTGCCAGAAGAAAAGTAAAGATTTACACTAAAAATGAATATATTTATAAATAAATATGATAACACAATGATTTTAATAGATTTCCAACTAGAGAAAAATATGGTTGTGGATGATTAGATATCTTCTTTATGATTTTAATAATATTGATTAAGTTATTAATGATAATTTCTTTCATTTGAATACATATTTGTAATTTATTAGCTTGAAAATTTTATTATTATAAAATGACATGTTTTGCATATTGTAATTAATGGTTTGCATGTAGGTATTCGTTTATTATAGATACTGAATTGATGTATTTTAAATTTATCATGTACAATTATGATTTTTTGTCATAAATTTCATTTTAGTCAACAAATTTTGAATCATTTATTAGTCTCTCAAACAACGCACAAATATTATAATAAGTGCTTGTAGACCTCAAACATAAGTACACATATTCATGTTTTTTTGTATGGCAAATGTTAGTGGTTATGTGAGCTCAACATCTGGGTGAATCAATAACATTGAACACAAAAATCTCTTTTTATTGAATGATTCACTTTGCTCTCAACATGAAATACAAAGAAAATATGACAAAGTCTATAAACAATCCCTAGAATTTGTTTATATACTCCTAATTAAACTTATTAGTATTGATAAATCTCATCCCTATACTTACAATTATATTTGTTTTCATCTCTATTTATTTGTTCCTAACAATCTCCCCCTTAAAAATGAAAGCAATTTTACAATTAAAGTTCAAAGCAGGAACTTTACAAAGAAAATCTAAACAATGTAAACATCTTCATGATTTCAAAAACTTGATCTTCAAAACTTTTCTCTTTTCTTCTCTTCGAACCCTGAGTCTTCAAATAAACTTTCTTCTTCAGTGCCTCTCACTGATTTTCATATCTCTTTTCCTCTAATCTTCTCTTTTCTCTTTTCAAAAATCAATACTCTCCCCCTTGAATCATGAACTAGATACAATTCTCCCCCTTGATCAAACATTTCATATTTCAGCTTTAACTCTTCTACACTTATTACAATAGTGTTGAGTAGTTGTTGCAATTGTCTTCAAACTTTTCAGCAGTTGTCTCTGAAATTCAACTTTTCTCCCCCTCATGATGATCATAAGAATTACAAACATCATGCAAAATCTTCTGAGACACAGATGCAGTGAAATTACAATTGCAGACATAAATAAATGCAGAAATACAACAATTACAATCAGAATTATTACAAAGTTTCTCTCACTCTCCCCTTATTTTACACAAGTTTATCACTCCCCCTCAAATTAATATATTCTCCTCACAAAAACCAACACAGTCAAAGCTTTTCAACATGACTTGAGAAAAATGAAACACATTCATTTATAATTAACTGAGTCCAGGTCCACATAGGATTCCTGTTTGCACAATAGACATAATCTATGTGACCTACGTTTAGTGCTAGCGTGATATTAACACTGGTAGGATTTCCAAATAGTCATTGTGAAATCCTTTGTCATGAAAGAATCACTACTATTTGTTCTGGCTTAGTCACCTTGGACTAGAAGTTAATAGTCACGCAGACTGTTAGACTCGAAGTGTCTTAAAAGTGTATATTATCAGCTCTAGACACAATGTGCATCAAATGAAGTCAGAGACCGGAGCAATTGTCTTCCTTGTTTCAATATCAATAATATCCAAATGATATATCGATAGAAATGTGTTATACCTCTGTGATTATTGAAACAAAAATCTTTTGAGAGACAACTGAGTGGTTGGTGGGGTTAAGTGCATGCGTCACTGGGTCCATGACGTCTTTTTCAATATCAAGTCTCCTAAGACTTGATAGATTATGTGGGTTACCCAGCCGACACAGTGTAAGTAGGATTATCTTTTCTTCAAATCCTTTCTTAACTCTCAGCTCTCAGCATTTTTCAACTAAGCTCCCTCCGGCTCACTTTTTCAGATATATAAGTTAGTCAGCTTCATAATGAAAGAACGATCTGATGTGCCACCATCTCCTTTCAATATACCCTTCTCATTTCCATTTTATCTCTGCTCGACCCTGTCAGTATCCCGTGATAACTGACACTTCTCAACTAATAGACCTAAAGAACCCTCACCACACAAACTACAGATGGTTTGCTCCTTGGGTAGGTATTCCGGTTCAAGTTAGACCATAGAAGCGATATATATATGCATATCACATAATTTGGTGCATTATCATAGTTAGAAGAAATAATGTTCAGCATTTCAGTTCATGGGATATCACACAAAAAATGATTAGGATTCAGCTCAGATGATTTTGGAGATGAAATTCAAAACGAATTCAGGGAATGATAAATTAGGAGGTATCAGAATGAAATGTAAAATCTGATATATGATATCAAATGAATCAGATTTTCATGAAAGAATTAGCTCATTGGAGAATATGAAATATATGGGAGACAAAAGAATCTCAGAACAAATGAGATTATGAAAATCAAAGAGATTATAACAATTAACATCAATGATACACTCAGAAAATAAGAAATTAAAACAAAAAATTTCCTTTTCAGCTCAAAACCTCTTTATGTGTGCACAAAAATATTTCATTAAAAAATTGAACACAGTTTTATGAAAAAGATATCATCTTCAGAATGCATCTGAAACTTCCCGTAGAAATAAGCACAAGATGTTAGTCAACTTATATAAAGCAAATCAGGAGCAAAAAAATATGAAATAAAACTCCCTTTTGTCTATGCAGCATTGAAGTTGAATTCACGACAGGAATTCCAAAAAGATTCATATTTCAGAATCGGATTCTAGTCTTAAGTGATTAGAAGCCTTTGTTTGCGGAAGCTCGGATTTCAGTTAGAAGTAACTGAAAGCCGTTTTACATAGCACGGGTTCCAATCTGAAATGATAAGGAAACCATTTGCATGAAGTATGGGTTCTGCTCCCTTTGAGTAGAAGCCAATTCATGAAGAACGGGTTCTAGTATGAATTAACTAGAAACCATTTGAGTTAAGACCGGGTTCTTCACTGATGTGTATAGAAACCATTTGTAATGAAGACCGGGTTCTAGTCTGAATTGACTAAAATCCATTTGAGTTAAGACCGGGTTATGCACTGTCGTGTACAGAAACCATCTGCAATGAAGTCCATGTTCCATTCTGAATTGACTAGAAACCTTTTTGTAGGTCCCAAAAGGTTTCCCTAGTGAATTGTTCTAAGTTGTAGAGGGGGGTGAATACAGCAAATTAAAACTCAACACCCTTTTCTCAATGTTTGTGTATAGTATTAATAAGTGTTAATCACAAACAAGCTTGACTGCGGAAAGGTTCAAGCTGAGATGACAGATACAACAGATGTTTAACTAATCTAAGACACACTCATACTAGATACAATGTATACACTCACTAAGATGAACTCACTGATTTTACAAGACACGGATGCACAGCTTGAATAAGAACAGCTTAGACACACGTTACTATTTTATTCAAGCAGACTTGCATGCATGGAAAAACACACTTCAATGCACGATCTGAATTTCTCACTCTTAGTTATCTCACAATCCTTAGAAGCTTCCTTTTATACTCTTACTGAGAATCTTAGTGAAGCTTCTTCATTGGACGATGAGATAGTGGGATGTCTTTCCAAAAAGACAAAACAACTTTTCTGAACATTCTGATAAAGCAAACTTGTCTTCATGTGGCAGAATCTTTGTCTTTTTCTTTTTGTCTCTGTTGCAGAAGGCTTTAACCAAAAGAGGAATGTCAACTTTGCATCTTTCTTCTTTTGTTAAGGCCACTTTGATATAAGAAATGGTCTGTCACCCATTTCAAATATCCACTTTGTCTTCATGTAACAGAACAGCGTAGGCAGCTTTTGCATCTTGTGTTTTCCACTTTGTCTTCGACTTTGTAAACTGATCTTGTAGTCCAAAACAATACATGAGGACTTGGAAACATATTCCATAAAGTGTTTAGCCTGTTCACAAAGAACAGGTTTTGTTCACAAAGAACAGAACACATAGAATTTGACCAAGCTGCTCAACATAATAGAGCAGCGTAGACAGTTTATGTTCATACTGTTCAGCAGATAGAACAGCTTGGGCAATCTGCCGTAGTTGCAACGAATGCAACAGGGTAAACGCTTTGACTTATATTGCAAATCACTTTTCAGGTTTCAATAAGGCATTAACAGGCCTTACATTATACATTTAAGTGCATCAAACAGGTTTGATTAAAAATCTCCCCCTAAGATGTAGAGCAGGTTTGACTGAGGCCTTTTTGTGCCTAACACTTTTCCTGCAAAATCAAGATGTCTTTGGTATCCAAACATATTTGGATCCATGTTTGTTAGCGCTCTTTGGTATCCACCGATACACAGGTTTTGATACCCACTGTAACTTGGGCTTAGGTACCCATTTGAAAACACATTCCTTGACTTCATATTCAAATTTAGAAAGCAAATTCCTTTTAGTACAAGAAAAATGAATATCTGATTTATGAAAGAAATGTGAACTCTTCTTTTTAAAAATATGTCCGGTGCTAGCCTGTTTCTGATAATACTTGGTATTTTTTCTTGGAAGATTTCTTCAGAGAAAAATAACCAGTATTTTCAGAAACTTTTAAAAACTTAGATTTTGAAGATTCACCAGGGTAAATCTTGACCGGAAGTTTTTCAATTACTTTATCTTTGCCTTTGTTTATCTTCAAAAAATATTTTAGTTCAAGATCTGAAGACGAATCAAATTGATGAGGTTTAACTAAATTCTTTTCAGTTTCAGAATATAAATTAGAATGATCAACTTTTTATATTAAATAAACTTCAGAATCCTTAACCTCAGAATCATTTGAAGAAGGGGAAACATTAAAAGATTGTTCTTTAATTAAGAACATATTTCTTTCATCTTCAAACAATTTAAGTTTCACTTTGAGATGTTGTTCTTTGAGTAAGAACTCATTTATTTCCTTTTCAAATAACTCTTTAGTTAATGAAAACTCCTTTTCAATAGCAAAAAGTTCTTCAGATTTGTTTGAAACATAACTTTGATCAGAATTATTTGTCTTAGAAAGTGTCTTTTCACGATCTTTAACTCTCTTGTACAAATTAGATCGTTCAGCCAAAAGATATTTTAGTTGAGTTGCATTTTGAAAATTATCTCGTTTAGAATCTTCAAGTTCGTTTGATAATTCAGATATTCTCACTTTAAGAACATGATTCTCAGAATTCAATGCTTTCTGCTTTTCTTCAAAATTTAAAACTTGTTCTTTTAATCTTGTGACATCATTTAAAGAAAATGTTTTATCTGTATTTAAATGAACAAGAATATCATAATTGTTCTTACGAATCCGTTCAGATTCAGTAAGTTTTACAATCAGCTCAGAATTTTGACATGTTAACTTTGAAATGAAATCATGATCGGTCATTAGGTTTTAGGGTTAGTACCAATTTAACCATCCAACTTTCAGATTTGTCCCATTTAGCCACTAAACTATTTTTTGTCCTGATTTAACCACTAAACTTTGTTTAATGTTCTATTTTGGGGAAAATGAATAAAACTAATGGCTAAATCGATACAAAATATGATAGTTTAGTGGCCAAATTGGGGCAATTTTCAGTGGCTAAATCTGTAAAAAGAATGTTTAGTGGCTAAATACTTATACGAAAAATAGTTTAGTGGTTAAATCGAGACAAAAAATAGTTTAATGGCTAAATCGGAAAAAATTTAAAAGTTGGATGGTCAAAATAACGCTTAACCCTTAGGTTTTCAAACAACTTAAAAAAATTCTCGGCTGTGAGATTCAAGACCTGATCATGTTCATTTGTCAGTTTAAATTCCAGAGAAACTACCTTTTTTTTTCTTTCAGTAGCTTAATATCTGCTTGTTCAATCCACTTTGTCACATTCTTCAATTGTACTTCAAACTCCTTCAGTTGTACAGTTATATCAGTTGTACAGTTATATCATCAGGCATAAGATCCTCCTCTTCTGTAGTAGCCTCAAAAAATGCCCGAACTGGCTTTGCTTTTTCTTGAACTATAGATCTCGATTCAATCTTCGTTTCGACGTATGGTAGGCCCTGTAACGATAATCCAGTCAAAAGTTATGGTCACTTGAAGCAGTAAAGGTCATAGATAAAAATGTATGCTTTCAACTGCGAAATTCGGCCTTCATTGCCCGAAATTCAGCCTTTGTTACTCGAATTCAGCCTTCAATACCCGAATTTTAGCCTTTAATACCTGATTTTTATCCTTTAATTCCTGAAATTCAGCCTTCAATACTCGAGATTAAACCTTTATGATTCGAGATTTAGCGTATTAACTTCGAATTTTAGCCAATTAACTTCCAATTTCAGTCAATTGACTTCAAAATCTATCCTATATAACTCGAAAATTTACCCCCTATGCTCTGATACTAATTGTGAGTTAAAGATCTAGGTGAATCAATAACATTGAACATAAAAATCTATTTTTATTGAATGATTCACTTTGCTCTCAACACGAAATACAAAGAAAATATGGCAAAGTCTATAAACATATTCCCTAGAATTTGTTTATATACTCCTAAACTAAACTTATTAGTATTGACGAATCTAGTCCCTATACTTACAATTATAATTGTTTTCATCTCTATTTATGTGTTCCTAACAGGTTAGCACCTTCATGTTAGACCCCTTAAGGGTGAGGACCAAATCTCACACCTCCACATAATGGGAAACACCATTGGCAAGACTCGAACTCAGAAAATATTTTTATACCACTTTTCGTGAAAGTCAGATAAAATGAATTTTTATAAAAGTTAAAATTTTCGTTAGTAAATATGAAAAGAGGGCAAAATATTATGATAAATGACTTTAATATTGTTACATTTCATCATAAGATATATTGGGTACAAAATTATACTAATAATGTAAAAATCAGTATTCGTTAAATGAAGTCAAACACTGATATGGCTTCATGTCACGTCTGCTTCACTCCCACATATACCCTTGAATTGTTTGTTCATTCTCCATACTTTATTTTCTTCAATCAAGCAAAGATCAATCTCCATCTTTTATAAAATCAACTTTCAGAATCAGTAGGTGATTGAACGTTAACGAAAGATTGAAGAGCTAGCAGGTGTTTATCTTCTTCATCTTCATCATACTCTTCATTCCAACTTGAGGTAAAAACTCTCAATTCTTCCTCATTGTAACCTCTCTAAGTTTATAATATTTTTTGTAATCTAAAAACAATTTTAAATCTTTCATCTTCCTCGCCATCCTTTTCATTTTTTCAAGAAACTCCAAAGTCACCATTAATGGTGAATTTTTTATTATGGATTAATTCTTTAGTTTTAAAGCTTGAAATAGTTGAGTGATGCTAGAAACAAGTTTATAATCATGTTTGTAATGTTATTCAATGCTTAAATTCAAAATTTTGAATAAAATGGTTGAAAAATGAAGTTTTTTGATAAAGATGATGTTCTTGAGTATTTCAATGGATTAATTGGTGAAAATTAATGAAATGGTAAAATGATTTTAAGATGATGGGGAATATATTAGTAATGTTTATATAAGTTATTGAGTTCGTTATTTTGGTTATAGAAGTTAAAAATGCTGAAAATTGGACACTAGTTCCAACTGGGAAGAATGAATCTGGCCAAGTTGTGACCTGCAGGGTCATGATCACTACCCCATGTAGTGATCACGACGTAGATAATTTTCAGAAAATTTAAACTTGGTCTTTATCGTGGTCACTAGCTTGTAAGGGGCATGGTAGTGATCATGACGTACGTATGTAGTGATCATGATGTTGGTCACTACATTGAATATAAAAAATGCTTCTTATCATGGTAATGGCCCTTAGGTCATGGTCATGACAACTAGGTCATGGTTACTGCTCCCAACATGATCATGACACCACTGTCACGATCACTACACTCGTCATGATCGTGACACCATTGTCATGATCACTACATCCGTCATGGTCACGATACCACTGTCATGATCACTACACCTTTAATGATCACCACCATTATCATGATCACGACACCTAGACTATCATTGTCATGTTCACGTCACCACCGTGAATGTTATTAACCAAGTCATGGTCACATCTGAAGTGATAGTGTATTTGATTTTAATTAAATAAGCTAGACATAGATATTAAAATGTTATAAAACCATTCCAGGCTAGTGGTGGGTGTTGGTGGGCTGGGTGTAGCGCTACTAATAACCAAGTATATTGTCTGGAGAACCAGATAATTGCAGGCACTATGAGTAACAGATTTACTTTCTTAAAAATATATTGTCATTCATATTTGTTCAAAGCTTTTGAGCGCATTGGTGAGCAAGCTTACAGACTCGAGTTACTCCCAGAATTAGCAGGAGTTCACGATGTGTTCCATGTGAGTTATCTACAAAAATGGCTTAAACATGGTGAAGAGTTGGTGCCTACGCGAGATTTCCGGATTGATGAGAGGTTGTGGTATGTCGAAGAACCCGTGAAAATTATCAACTCCAAAATCAGCATGTTGCACAACAAAGAGATAGAAATGGTGCTTGTTAAATGGATGCATCATGATTGTCCAAATTACACGTGGGAGTAAAAAACGGAGACTACGATCAAACATCCCAAATTATTCCAGACTGCATGATCTCGAGGACGAGATCAATTTAATGGGAAAGAGACTATAACACCCTAAATTTCAAGTAATATTTTTATATCACTTTTCGTTAAGTCAGATAAAATGAAATTTAATAAAAAGTTAAAGTTATTAAGTTCCGTCTGTAAATATAAAAAGCGGGAAAAAATAATGAGAAATGACTATAATACTGTTACATTTCATCATAAGAGATATTGGGCACAAAATTATATTGATAATCTAAAAATTATTATTCGTTAAATGAAGTCAAACACTGATATGGCTTCATGTCATGTCTGCTTCCCTCCCACATATACCTTTGAATTGTTTGTTCATTATCCATACTCTATTTTCTTCAACCAAGTAAATATCAATCTCCATCTTTATAAAATCAACTTTCAAAATCAGTAGGTGATTAAACGCTAATGAGAGATTGAAGAGCTAGCAGGAGTTTATCTTCTTCCTCTTCATCTTACTCTTCATTCCAACTTGAGATAAAAATTCTCAATTCTTCCTCATTGAAACCTCTCTAAAGATCTAATTAATAAATGAATGTAGTTTATAATATTGTTGGTAGTCTAAAAACAAGTTTAAAGATTTCATCTTCCTCGCCATCCTTTTCATTCTTCCAAGAAACTCCAAAGTCACCATTAATGGTTAATTTTTCATTATGGGTAATTCTTAGTTTTAAGAGTTGAGTGATGTTAGAAATAATTCTATTATCTTGTTTGTAATGTTATTCCAATCTTAAATTCAAAATTTTGAAGGAAATGGTTGAAAAACGAAGTTTTTGACAAAAATGATATTCTTGAGAATTTTAATGAATTAATGAGTGAAAATTAATACTTTTGGAAGTTTTAGTATGTTAAAATGATGCTAAGATGATGGGGAATATATTAGTAATATTTATGTAAGTTATTGAGTTCGTTATTTCGGTTATAGAGTTTAAAATGGTGAAAATCAGTCTCTGGTTCAAACTGGGAAGTAGCACACATTCCTTTGGAGAAACACAGTTATATTAAAAAACACTCAGATTGACAGAACTTATCGCAGCTTAGGCATACACGCAAAGACAAAGAGGAACTCATAATTCTATAGGCTTAGAGCAACATACTATAACTACAAAAATTACGATAAAACATTCCTATCTATTTGTTCACCAAATGTAAATTGTGGTCGTTCTCAACCATAATTTAATCATAAGATCATATGAAAAATGTTTGCAGTTGACTACTTGGGTCTCATCTTCACTAGCATTGAGGGCTTCAATAGCATAATTTTCTTGGTATGATTTTTCAAGTTTAAGAATTCAAGAAAAGATTGATTACCAGCAATATTTTGTTTGCTACGGGTTTGCTACTACTAAATAATATACCACTAAAAAAACAAAACACATCAAGAAGACCCAAAAAGAACCAAACCCACATATTTGATTTGCGATTTCAAATAAAAGACATTAAAAAACTCAAAATTGACAACTATCAAGAGACCATAAGGGATCTAACAATTACCAAAGTCAAATTTAGGCTGCCATTGAACTTTATTACTATCATAATAATTTAAAATAGAGGACTAAATACCTTGTTGAGAACATTCATCGAATTCTTGCCTTTGTTCATTAGATCCATGAACTTCAGTGGGTTCCTGCACTTGAATACTCGGCTATTGTACTTCACTAGTAGATATTTGTGCCTATTGTTGCACTTCAGTGATACAAATAGTCTGCGGCTTTCTTTTATGTATCTTTTGTACATCAGTAAAGAAATATTAACATATTAGCAATAGAATTAACAAATAAAATAATGATGTACAAGAAATTTTAACATCTTACCAACAAAATAACGAATTAATTTATTAAACAAGTATAAGCACAATGATACATACTAATTTGTTCAAGTTCTTTATCATCATCATCATCTTCTTTTACTTCATGACTTTCCATAACTGGTGTGTCAACCACCCATTATCAACATCAACCCTATGTAGGTTTTCTACGTCAAATTTGCAAGGAATTGAATTTAGACTATTCTGATCAGTATCACATCGCATGTGAAATGCATCCCTAAAATTTACATGTCTTATAACAAGACAATGTTGTGACTTTTGATCACGAGCATAGAACACTTGTCAACTTTTGAGGCCAAAACAAATGGGTCATCAAGTAAATCATATGAAAAGTTGACAAGCATTCAATTCGCCCTTTAAAAGCGCTCCTTCGATCCAAAACTCACTTCAATCCATCCAGTGGATTAAAAACACCAATCAATTTTCTGATTTTGATAAGAAAATGATGTAACAGTGTTCGTGAATTCCAGAATCAAAAATCACCAAAATTGAACCATATTAGGCTCTGATACCAATTGATAATCCAATATTCAACAATTCAATACACAATTATACAATTAATAACAACATGATCAACACAAGATATCGAATGATTATATTGAGATGAGAGATATTACATTGAGTTCTTAATATCTTTTTTGTACAACACCCTTTTGTTCATGCAACCGTATATAAAAGCTTACAGCTACTGTAGCACCATTTCTATTTATATAGAAATACAAGAAATGAGAAATTACAAAATACACCCTTGAACTTTTACTAAATATTGTTTTCATCTCTATTTATATTTGTACCCAACAATATCCATTTAGTTTATCATTTTTCGAAACCATAACATATGAGATGATCATACACATCTGTCCTTGTACAGAAAAATCTATTGTGACAATTCATGCAAGGACACAAGATCCTTCCATTATGATTTTATTCCTCAAATGCAAAGTCCAAAACAAATTCCACGCCATTTACATATTGTAAACTAACTCTCGATTCATGGTACATCCATGATTTTTCAATCACTTATAACTACGATAATAAGAGAAAAAAAGGATGATTAATTAAATAGATTTCTAGGATCATTACTAATTAACTATAAAGCCAACTTAGTCCACTTGCTCACAATCTGGTTTTATTAAATATAACAAATTAACTATAAAGCTACACAGAGAATGTGCAGAACCAAATGCCAAATTTCCAGAGACACAGTACACTCCAATATATGCATGCACAACTTAAGAAACAAAACAGAAAGCATGAAGATGAATAGCAAAACAAACTTTAATGATACTTCGTATGATGATAATGTTTGACATCAATCACAAAAATTAAGAAACAAAAGAGAAACAATGATAATGATACGAAGATATTTGTACAATACTTCGTATGATGTACCATACCCAACCAGACAAGCACTTTGAAAAGATACACCTAAAATACCCTCATATGAAAGTGATAATCATACAAGTGGATATGTGTTTTAAGTGCTTTTAATTTATATGTATGTCAGAGTTGTGTCACACAAGATGTCACCAGGAAAGATTGTCAAAAACATGATTACATATAAAAGACATATGAACATGTGTAATGGTATAAGGAAACTGAATACTAAACATGGCATGTGGTTTGGTAGCTTGTCTAAACCTAGTCACATATGCCTGTTAGGGTTTATTATATTTTGTAACTTCTCTAATTATATAGATTCTTCCAGGAAACACAGCCCCTTTATAGGATGGAAAAATCAAACTGTTTAAAGGATTACACATGAAACTTATTATCCTTAACTGTCGTCAAGTCATGACCTATTTCCTAACACATAAACCTGATAAACTATTGTCTGGCATTATATACCAACAAGTATTTTATCCTTTTGTCTTTATTTAGTTTTTCTTCTTGTGGTCTCCTGGCAACCCTTTGTCTTTATTTAGCTATTCTTCGTGTGCTCTCGTGGCAACAATGGGTTGTAACACACACACACACATGTGTGTGTGTCTATATATATGTTAAATTTGAGAATATTGATAACCAGTACCATTACCAACACGAAGCATCCAAGAACTAATCACAATATAAGAATTAATCCCCCATTGTTGCATTGACCTTTTACTGCAGAATTGCATTGGTTGACAAAGAAATATCTGATTGTTTTTACAATGTCAAACCGAGATAATGATTTAATCTTCATGTTGAAGGAGATTAATACAAGGTTGGTATTCTCTTTGAGTGGAAGGAGATGATATGAGATAACACTATAGGTGATTACTTTTGATCAAAAAGTGCAAGAAGGAAGGCGATGGACTTAACCTATAAGTTAACATATAATCGAAGGACTAACTACGTAGTTTAATTCAACACTTTTTTTTATTACTAGGTACCGACTCTTGAAACTTGAAAGTATTATCTGTTTGGGAGGAAGGTAGTATTTGTCCAACAGTAATCTTTTTCCTTTTTTTGCATTCCTTCAAATTGTCTTGGGAATTACACTTTTCAAAAATATGTTCACAAAGCTCTGTATTTCTATAGTTTATTACCTCTAACATTTCCTAAACTGACAACAGACCAATAAGCTCATTTTGTGCATATAAACAACAATCAGAAATTTTTCAAGAATCAAATGGATCCAAGAAATTATATCAACAGAATCTAAAAATTCTTCCCCCATCATTCACTACCTTTACATTGCTCATAAATCCAAAGGAAATAGGCATGAAATTAGGTTCACCATGAATAATCCAAGGCCTTAATAAGTTTTTCGAGTGTGTTAATTCTAAAGCACATTCAAAAGGAATATTGTTTAAAGAATTGTGAGGATGTAGGATAATATTAAAAGTAGAAAACAGCTTTTATGGTTTCATTTTCCTTTGAAAGTTAGTAGTGCATAAAGGTTGGATAAGTGGTTTTCCCATACCAATGAAAATTTTTCAAACTCTTCGATCGTGGAGAACGAAAACTTTATATAGGTACCATAATTACCATTCACGAGTCATTACGTACCTTTTCCTCAAAAAAGTTGTAAAGAGGTTGCAATTTTAAACCAAATAGCTACACGACTGAACGAAAAAAGTAACTCCTTGATGAGTTGATGTTGTCTTTAGCTATCATAATAAGCACAAGGATTTTCTATTTCCTCTTGAGCTTATCATTTCTAAGATCGTTGCTATTAGTGCTTTCATATATACATACAAAAGTATTTCTTTGGCAACTTTCTTTGTGCATGATTAATTCTAGTGCTTTTTGTGTCTGAATGCTTGCATACTAAAAAGCAAAAGATAATGCACCCTATTGTGGCCTACCTTAGAAGATGATCCACTTGATTTTATTGGACATCTTAGTAAT